>APFE031570200.1:0-29196 GCA_000404065.3 Pinus taeda
ATCTAACTCATCTTGTAGGTCCAAGATCTTGTAATGGTTAAAGAGGAAACTGTAGTGGGGCACATGATGATGTGGGGTCGAGCCAGGTTGGCTTCCATGTAACCTCAGTTGTTACACTATTGGAGGGGGATGTACCTACTTGACTGGTCATCTCATTGGGTTAACCCGTGAGCATTTGCAAGGGTGCAAGTGGAAGGGAGTAGGGTGAGAAGTGCAGGATGATGTGGTGATGCAAAGACATGTCTCAATTAGGAGTAAGGGACGTGCAATGATGTGGCCCACTAAGCCATGCTTCCCAAAGGATGGTCCCTAAAAGAATTAAGTAGTGGCATAACAGAGCAGCCGATATTACAGGTTGTCAGGCCAGTTTGGCCTATACCTCGGAGGTAGAGTGTATCCCCATTAGCTAGGTGTGGAGCCTAAAAAGTAGCTTCCATGTGGCCCGGAGGTCTCACCTAACAGTGTCAAGTGGTGCAAAAGGGAGAGCATGAGGATATAAATATCAGGGTGATGTGCCACAAGAAGTGGTGGCAGGCAAGGTCATAGTAGCATACCAATGGAAAGAAGGTCGTGCAACCCCACTACACATGTAAGCTTGATAGTGAGGCCCTGATGGTTAATGAAGGAGCGCTCTTAGGAAATCACTAGGATGGGAGGAGTGGGATGACATCACCTATTGTCACCTCATAGGAACATTAGGTCGGAGGAAATAAATGCATCGAGAATGACCAAGCAGGATGACATAAGGTTGGTGTGTGGCAGTGCTCGCACTGATGTAGACAACCCATTGGCGGGAAGGTAGTCCCATTTGATAGGTAATACCGTTGCAGAGACCCCCAGACTGTAGTACGATGTAATAAGAAAGAGCATCGGGAGGGAAAGCATGGGATGATGTGGCGCCCATTTAACAGGTGTGCTTGTTAACCCGCTAGAAACCTTATGCGATAACATTACCATTAAAACTTGTGAGGATCTAACCAAGGCCTCTATGATGGTTAAACAGGCATGGCATATCCTTTTCGGAACCAAGGAAGCATAGATGGCATGGGGACCATCGTGACCATGAATGATGGAGATCACCAGAGATTGGACGATTGTGATGAATTGTGAAACCCTTGGGGATTTTGCAGAAGGATCAAGTGAGAGGGTGGAACAATGAATATCGGTTGTTGAATGAGTTGAGCTGATGGGGTCCATCCAATGGAGGCATCAGAATCATGGGCCAAAGCCTTGAATTGTGCTACCCCATTGCCATAATAACATTAAATCATGTTAGCTTGGCGCAATTTAACGTGTGACATTGATATCCCTTCACATCTGACAACCGTCAGACTGATTGGATAAGTTGTGGGACCAACCCCGACTGGGTCACAACTGAATATCCGACCTCGGTTAAGTCAGGAGTTGGGGATCAGTCCTGGGTAAAAAGTGAAGGTGTGCATTCCAGAGAAGGGTAACCCTGACTGGCCTATGAGCCCGACTACCACGGAGGCCAATGACAGGTTGTCACATGGAAGTTAGATGATGTGGTAGGGCTTATTCTTTGAGGGACAATATCTCTCAGTCTGAAGGTCAGATTGAGGCAAAATTTTATGTCACTGGATTCACTTCAATGAGACAAACACAATGTTGTTGGTTATTTTGTGTTTAGAGAATTTCGGTAAAGTCGTAAGTTTTATACCCCATTTTCATAACAATATCTTGAAGATTGTGTTTGCATAGTGACCACCCCCTACTTTGGGTATTGGGTAAGTGGTGCACGCTACAGGGGCACAGTAGGAATTTCAAATTCTAAACACTTATCAAATTTGACAATTTCTACAACTATGTGATTGTTTTGATCATTTTAACAAAGAATGTTGATGGATAGGAAAAAAAATTGGTTGTATTTGATGTGCAAATCACCCTGTGATAAACAATGTTTCCATCAAATTCCATCCATGGTAGGGGGTATAGAGGGTTTGCAAGGGAGTCATTTCATTTAAAGGTTTGAAGACAAGGCCCCCTTTTTTTATTAAGTATTATTTATACCAATAATTTTGGTCCATTATAAACTAATTCTAGTGAAAGAATTAGGAATGTAATATAATCTCACTTAATGAAATAAGGTTTTGGATATTGTGAAATACCTAAAATATTGTGTTTAGATATAAGGGAGATTATTAATATATATAAATAATTAATATGATAGTGCAAATTTAATAATAGAAAAATGTACTCTCATTAATTTATCCTTAATTCTATTGTCTATTATTTTCTTATACAAATGTTATCAAAACTTAGATTAATGAAATAAGAAATAAAAAGTATATATATATAAAAAATTTACAACGTATAAAATATAGAATTTCCATTACTTATGAACAATGATTATTATTTTTTTTTAGTTTATCACCATAAACAGTATCTAGACATAAAAAGAATATATTGGGAACATATACTATATATATATATATATTATATTATTATATATTATATATATATTATAAATAATGGTTCCATCTCAACATCAAAACACAACATTGAAGGCAAACACAAGGATTGCAATGGTTTTGAGCCAGAATCGCAGAACTAAATCTTGAAAAGATTCTGATAGAACAATTTTATGGAATATTTTTTTTATTGGGTATGCATTAATGTTATTTTACGCTTTAAATTTTATTAATGTTTTTTTCAAATACAAGATTATCACAGAGTTTAAATAAATAATGAGTGGAAAAGCAAACAATAAGGTAAAGAAAAAATAAATAGTGAATAGAAAAATAACAATAATGTAAAGGAAAAAGCCAACTCACTTTTTATAAAAAAGTTATAAATTATAAAATTGAAAATATAATTATTCATAACCTATTCACATACTTATCCTTTCACCACCACCAAACACATCATTGTCATAAAAGGAAAGAAAAGACAAACCTAAGCATTACAAAGGTTTTGAGTGAAATTGTAGAGTTTGCACATCTTAACCTAACCAGACCTTCACAGGGATAGATAATATTTCTGATTATTTAAAACTGGTTTTATTGGGTAAGATGGGTTGTACTTTCGCAGTGTATAGAGTGTTGATGTTTTTTTAGCTATTAATATATACAATGTTATAGGACTATTAATGCTCAGAACAGTATATGCCACTTATAAAATTTAAACAAATATATTATCCAGCCAATAACATATACAGCCTCACCCATTAATGACCTATAACATCGTATATATTGGTTGAGTAACAATGCAATATCGTTGTTACAGTACAGTGTTTGGTAACAATCCTTGTAACCATGATCAATTCTGTTAATATACAATATTATAGGACCATTAATACACAAAACAGTATATACCACTTATTCTACCAAATAGCATATACAATCACTCATTAATACCTATACCTATAACATTATATATATTGATGGCGGTTCCTAAATATGCGATTATAGCATATTTAATGCCCCTGACATGGGGCTTTATAACCCCATATAACAGGCAGCTCGCGTTTTTTTCTCTCTCATCACAGCACGGTGTGTTATATGAGGTTATAAAACCCCATGTCAGGGGCATTAAATATGCTATAGTCGCATATTTAAGAACTGCCTATATGGATTGCCATACATTATATGAAAAGCAACAATGCAATATCGCTGTTACAGTGGTTGGTAACAATCCTTGTAACCATGATCAACTGTTTTGTCAAAACCAGGTATGCCAAGATCAACATGGGAAAGGTTAATGGTCGCACACGCGATGTCGCATAGTGGTAGTGGCAGGGTCGACATCGGCTATCCTTTCATGGACATCGATGGGAATTACGTCGGTGGTGTATCGTGCCATCTACCTTTACTGAGACTCCAATATCTAACATTGCCATCTTTGTTGAAGCAAACTGGCTTGATATGACAACTGATTATATTTACCCGTACAATCTTCAAGCTTAAATATATATTTTTTTGAGCTCCGAGGTAAAAACTTTTCTAAATTGAGGAGGGATTTTGGAATATCGTCAATTATAATTAGGGTTATATTTGAGAGCCGTGGATAAGGTCCATCATTTGCCTTTTTTTTTCTATAAATTTAATCAAAATTTGATTAGAAAACTGAAAATACTTTCCCAAAATTAGAAGGGATTTTGAAATATCTTCACTTATATTTCTGAGGAGTGGATAAGGTCCATCATATCCGCATGTTATTTGGGTGGATTGTTTCCAAATTTTGAATCAAAATTGGGTTACAAAACTAGAATAAATGTAAAATTGTAATTGTGGTTTTACACTATTTCTTATGCTTTGAATTTATTTATACGTTTAAATTGTAATATTTAGTAACTTTTTTTTGGTGGATTCCTACCAATATTAGATTGAGGTTGGAGTTTTTATTAAGATGAAGTGAAGAGTAAAGAGTTTTTAATTATTAGGTAAATTTTAATTTTTGAAAGGGTATTTCTAGGAGTCATGGATTATTTTGAGGTAGTAGTTGAAAACGTTGTTGTACTAAAAAAAATATTATAATAAATAATCTCATGACTCACTGAAACATAAGTGGATAAAAGCACAACTTTTATGTTTCTCTTCTTTACAACTGGAAGGGGTTATATCCAATAGTGCCAAAAACCATTATAATGAATAATCTTGTGACTCACTAACACATAAGTGGATGGAAGCTCATCTCTATATTTCTCCTTAAAACCAACCCGAAGGGGTTGTATCTAATGGTGCCAAAACGTATTATAATAAATAATCTCATGACTCACTAGCACATAAGCGGATGAAAGTTCACCCCTATGTTTATCTTTCTTTATAGCCTAAAGGGTTTGTATCCAATCATGAGAACTCAGGACTTTTTTTTTAAACAAAAATGAGTAGCTTTGATATTAAGTCTATGCTTGGTCACAGCAAATACACTGGGGATTACATTGCCAATTTTCAATATTGTCCCATAATCGTAGTGACCATAGACCACTTACATGGAGAGACAACATTACAAAAAACTTACAAAACAACAAAAAAAATAAAGCACACATATAGTGAGTAATGCAATTTAGTCATTTTCCATCATTGTACTATTCAAATCAATGTTCCACTTGCCTAAATCCTCTTGGAACCAGTGTTGACCTGTAGGATTATCTTTGCTGAGCTTGAGGTCCATTATTATATCTCGAAGTGCATCCACTTCATCCACCAAACATGAGATCTGATGGTGGAGAGCCATTATCTTATCAGTGTGTTCCACTTGTGAGTGATACAATTGACAAAATTTGACTTGAAGGTCATAATCAACCCTTTATAAGGCTTTATGAGAAGACAAATAGTGAGAGCAGGGGTTCGCTACCAAAGATGTCTCAAAATAAGAGTCATAATTAATGAGGATACAAAGACAGAGGCTACAAATGTTGCAAATATCTTGAGAATACAAGCCAAGCCTCCCTTAGGTGGTTGTAGATAAAAGATAATCAACTCGAAATGAAAGAGGATAAGGGAATGCAAATTCAAACCTATTAGGACCGAGTTTGCTATTACCCCAATCCAATATGGCACATTGTTGGCCATATAAACTTTCTATCAAACTGCCACAATAGGAAAAAGTCAATTGATAACCAAAAGATCGAGAATTGTCACACTTCCTCTAAACCAAAACCTTCCAAAAAACAATTGAGAAGGAAGACCATAATACTGCTAGAGTGATGTCCAACATAGCCTCAAACAACTTTAATAAACCTAAATTGGAACTCAAAGAAAATAGAAAGGATCCTACTTCATTGGAGTTTCCATTTAGGCCATGTTGATTGCAGTTACCAAATTGAAAAATGTAAACAAAGTGTTACCTTCATGCAGAAGAGCCCGGGTTAGCTTGAGAGCATCCAAGGAAGGGAGCCCAAGAGATGTCTAATGAACCTCATAAATGGGTAATTATATGGGCTCATTTTACCTCCTAACCTGGTCAAATCAACCATTCTCTTAAATTATTGTATGATTTTTTGATTATATTTATGCTTATGGAGTGAGTTGAGTTACTAATGATGCCATGTGGTTTAACATGTGTTTAATGCAAATTATTGATGAATTTTGAAGTCAAAGTCAAGGATCCAGTGGACAAAGAGCAGCAATAACTCGAAATGGACAAAGGAGAGGACTTACAGGAGGGAATCCCCCTCATTTATTACTCTTCACTTCGAATTCCCCTTTATTCATCTCGGAGTACAAGCAGCCAAATCATGCACTAGAAGGTAGTTGAGCAAGTGGAGGATGACCGGTGATCATCTCGAGTTTTGGGAGCCAAGCCTCCTTGATTTTAAGGAAGTTGTTGGTAGCTTCATTTGTATAAGTAGAGAGGCCTAAGGCCTCACTAGGGTTAGATTTTTGTTGGATTTTTACTTGTGTAAACTCTGCTCCAACTTCGAGCTTATTACTTTTGTGATAGTTACATGTAATTTTGCTATTGTTTTGGAAATTATGATGGAATCCTTTTTGAGCTAGCACTGAGTTACCTCAGAGGGCTGAAGCTCTTGGGTTAGGGCCCAATCCAATCATCCAAGCTCCTCTTTACTTGTATTTATATGTTTTATTTCAGTTTGTAGATTAGGTTGTTGTTAAATGTATTTCTTTCAAGGTTAAGAATAGGTTTCTTTTGATGATTCAGTAGTTTGCTTCCATTTGTGATTTCTATAGTAGGTTAGGCAGTGATAAAGAGAAGATTCAAAAGGCTAGCAATAGTTCCTTGACCTCTCTTCCTCCCTTTGGGACCATGATTTGAGGCAAAGACCCTCTTGCTGCCCCAAAAACATAGATTTTCCTCATTCATAGGACTTCTAGTGTTTGCAGCTTTTTAGTAGGTTAATAGTCTAGTTTTGTTTTACTTCAGATCTTCTCCATCATGCTCACTTCTTTATTTTAAGTAGTCTTCTTTCATGCTTTCCTTTCTTGCAACATTTCTCAGCATTCCCTTTCATAGATCATAGTTTAGACCAGTTTGATGCAAAACTATGTTTTCCTAGATGCACTCAGTTCATTGCTTGTTTGATCTTATTGGTTGACTGTCAATTCTTTTGCAGCAGATCTCTTCTTGTAGTAGACCAGATTATCAACCATCACATCCTCCATCTGATCCATGCCCTATTGGCTTCCCAACTCTCACCTCAGTTCTGCCTTAGTTTCCTGCATTTTCCATAGAACTTCTTCCTCTTTCCTTGAGCAAACCTAATCATCTTCCTCTCTCCTGGTGATTCTTGGTAGACCCTAGGCACCCTAACATCGCATTCCAACCTTCATCCACATTTTCCACCCACTCTCACACCCTCAAAACAGTGAAAACTGCTCTCGACCTCTTCCTGTAGGCCTTCTGTAGAACGTTGTTTTTCCTCCTATAGATTTCTTGTGTCCTCCTGTAGATTTTCCTGTAAGATTTCTTTTGAAGGCTGAGTGTGGGAAAAGCCTCTAGAAGGCCACCTGAGACCTCCTAGTATCCAGCCACGCCATCCTACATCCTCTTAAGTCTCAAAACCACCCTCCCACACCACCTATTCACTGCCACATTCACACACACAATAAATTATATGCATGTCAAATTCACATAAAAATACATAAAAATCCAAAAAGATGTTTTTTGCTTATGTACTTCTAGAAATAGCATAGTTAGATGTTGTTTACTTCCTTGAATAGGTAATGGAATTCCTTTCATGGTTTTCATAGCGCTTTTTGCAAAAGAAGAATTAGTTGGTTAATTAGGGTTTGCTAGGTTTGCTTTACATTTTTAGTCTTTTCTCCTTTCTGCAGTTACAATAGCATCTATACAGTAATATTTCCCTCCTTTCATCACATATAGAGCTTCTTCTAGAATCCATAGAAGTTGGCTTGAGATCTTGGTGATCTTGCGCCAATTGACCAAGTGACAACCTACAGTAAGAACTAGTACTTGTGCATACAACACCGACGCTTCCAAGTTTGTTACAAACTACCTGGTTGATAAGAGTACAAAAGGCAGCCCAGGAGTTGCAGCGTTATTGCTATAATACTGGTGCTCACCATTCTTTTTGGTGCCGTTTCCGGAGAAGCATCAGAGTATTCTGTGATTACTGCTTTCTTCTATTTTCTATTGCAACATTCTGCTAATAGTTTATTTCAACAAAAGTAGACTAGTCATTTCCTTTCCTTTCAAGTTCTACATTTCTTTGCTTTCCTTTTCAATTCTGTAAATTTCATTTCAGCAAGAGTAGACTAGCCATTTCCTTTCCTTTCAAGTTCTGCATTTCCTTTCTTTCCTTTTCAAATTCTGCAAATTTCGTTTCAGCGAGTTCATTTCAGTTAGTTGAAATTTGTTTTGTTCAATCAATTTCAGTTTTACAGGTACTATCAGCGTGGAAGAAAAAAGAAACAAAAACCAACCAAAAAGATTTCCTTTCATGCCTTGTAGGAATAGAGATAACTCACGAAAATTTTTGCCCAACACCCTCACTACTTCACACAACCAACCTTCTCTCTTCTTCGGTGGCTGCGATCAAGAAGAATGCTTAGGTGAATAACAAGACATATTTGAGGAACCTATATGGGAAGAAGAAGAAGAAAACATTCCTTTGAAGTCAATGGCTGAACGCAGAAATGCTATGGGGAATGGAGAGAGAATAGAGAGTACCTTTCCCATTCAGGAGACCAATGGGGATACCAAAATGAAGAATATAAGCCCTTTCGCCCTACCTCATTTCCATGGTCTGACTATAGAAGATCCTGACACCTTTTTGTTTGAGTTTGTTGTTATCTGCCAAACATATGACTATGCAGAAGATGAGAAAAAGTTGAAACTATTCCCTTCTACTCTTAAGGATGCAGCACTACGTTGGTTCATGGGATTACCTGGCAATAGCATCACAACTTGGGCTCAGATGCAGCAAGCCTTTAACAACAAGTATCGAGACTATTGTAGGTCAAAAGATACTAAAGAAGAAATTTTCCTAATGACTATAGGAAGTGATGAGTCCCTGGAAGACTATGAAGAGAGGTTCCAGCTCAGTTACAAAAGGGCTAGGTGTACACTTGACCCTGAGTCTTTGAAGTTGGTCTTGCTTAGAGGAATTCCGAAAGATCTTTTAGACACCCTCCATCTACTGGCTGGGGGAGACATCTACCAACTATCCAATGAGGACATAAAGACTGTTTTTAGAAACCATTCTAGAGCAGCCATAAAGAACGGTAGGGGGAGTCAACCCATAGCCAATACCTCTTCCTCTAACTCATCCATTAAAGGAGAAATTGGAAACATGCTGGAAGACTTCAAGAGTGAGATGCTGCAAACTCTTTCCATGCAAATGGATACCTTACATATCAAAAGGAAACAAGAGGAAGCAGAGAGGCCTTTGGCCATTTTTTGCCCTAGATGCACCAGGAGGCATTCTAGGAATGAATGCCCATTGAACTCTATAGAGGTTTGTTCAGTCTGTGAAGAGAATCATCCTATAGATAAGTGCCCTTCCTTGCCTAGACTTAAAGTTGTATATCAAGGGGCTGAGGGAGTCACTGAACAACTCTATTTCATAAACCAAAGGAGGCCGCATGGACCTAGACCATATCAGCAGGGGATGTAAGGGACATCTCAGACATACTACAACCCCAACGAAGTCACTTCCGTACCTTCTTGGGGCTCCCCTGCTCATCCTTCCTAGTCCACACCTCCTCCTTGGTCCTTCACATCTCCATATCATGCCCAACTAGCCACTCATTCATTTCAATCCCATCATTAGCCGCAACCTCAGTGGAATGCATCTTATCAAGGGTGGAGGCCCCAATACAACTCTCCTCCTGCTCTTTTGCCTCCACCACCTACCCAACCACAACTGTTACCTCCTGCTCCACCAAAGAAACCCCAAATCCCTGCCCAGCCAAATCTGAACCCAAACAACAGATAGGCTCACCAAGTTTATAGTGGGGAACCATCATGCCTGACTTATGCTATGGAGATTCAGGAAATTAACTTGTGATCTGGGAAAGTTCTCCCAGATAGCTAGCCTCCACCTAGGGAGGTTGAGGAAGAGAAAGAGGAATGCGAACCTAAAGCAAATCCACCCTTTCCTGAGAGACTATCTGCAATAGTCCAGCTTACCATAGAAGAAATTGAACTCTTGGGAGAATTGAAACATTTATGTGTGAAGATACCAATTCTCCAAACCATAAAAGATGTGCCTATCTACAATAGGTTGATCAAAGAGAAGTGCTTTAGGCATCCACGAAGGCGCAAGAGAGTTGCGCCAACCATCAATGTCATAGGGCAACTGTCCGACCTGATGTTAGGGCAGGTAATCTGTCCAAAATATTTGGACCCTGGAAGCCCAGTAGTTGATGTCCACATCAATGGCACCATGATCCCACACACCTTGATTGGTCTGGGAGCTGCCATTAATGTGATGACAAAGGACAAAATGCTCAAACTCAACCTCTAAGGCTCCTTGAGGAAGACCATGACCATGCTACAGCTTGCAGACTGCTCCACCGTGAACCCTAAGGGGATTGTGGAAGATGTGATGGTCTCCATTGATTCTTGGGAGTACCCTGTTGATTTCTTAGTTCTCCAACCAAAGGCAAAGCTCATTGGGTATCCTCTCATTCTGGGAAGACCTTAGTTGGCTACCACTGATGTGTACATCAGCTGTCAAGCTGGGAACATGACCATAAAGAACGGGCACATGTCCAAATAGTTAATCCTATATCCTCGTGCCCAACCCTTGCTAGACCATGATCTGCCTCTCTGGTTGGAGGAGGAAGATGATGATGAAGTCTATTCTACACCACTTTGTGCATTAGAACTCACCATGGGGGGGGGGAACTACAAGATGAGGATGATATGATTGAAAATCTGAATTTGAATCCACCTCCCATTATATCACCATTAGAGGACATAGTAAGAGAAACCCAAAACAACCCCTCAACTAATCTCTATGAGGCCGACTCCACTCCTCTATGTGTTAAGAATATAGAGTTCGGCCTAGAAAGAACCTTGAAAATCAATCCATCCCTATCCACTTCTCAGGAGAAGAAACTGTGTAGCCTACTGAGAAAACACCTAGATGTCTTCGCCTGGAGTTATAAGGAGATGAAGAGAGAGCACCCTTCAGTATGCACTCATCATATATACATCAAGGAGGATTGCAAGCCAGTCAGGTAGCCTCAAAGGAGGATCAATCCAGCACTTAAAGATATTGTTAAGGAAGAATACAGAAATTGCTTGATGCAGGATTCATCTATCCCATCTCTGACAGTGAATGGGTTTCTCCTTTGGTGCTAGTGCCCAAGAAAAATGGTAAGTGGAGAATCTGCGTCGACTATCAGGAATTGAACAAAGCCACTAAAAAGGACCATTTTCCTTTACCTTTCATAGATCAAGTGTTAGACGGTTTGGCAAGGAAATTTTTTTTCTCTTTCCTAGATGGGTTTAGTGGGTACAATCAAATTCGAATCAGCGTGAAAGACCAAGATAAGACCACTTTCACTTGTCCTTGGGGTACCTTTGCATATCGAGTCCTTCCTTTTGGCTCGTGCAATGCTCCAGCCACTTTCCAAAGAGCGTTATTGAGTATATTTTCTGAACTGGTTCATGATGTAGTAGAAATATACATGGATGATTTTACCCCTTATGGTTTTGACTTTCAAGAAGCTTTGTCTAACTTAGGAAAAGTTTTGGATAAGTGAACCTGTCCCTTAGTCTAGAAAAATGTGAATTCTTGATGACTAAGGGGACCATGCTAGGTCATGCAATATCTCAACAAGGACTGCAGGTGGACCCCAACAAAATGGCTATCATCCAAAGGGTCCCACCTCCTCAAAAGGTGAGAGATTTCAGAAGTTTCCTAGGCTTAGCTAGGTATTACAGGAGATCCATTAAAGATTTCAGCAAGCTAGCCTCTCCTTTGTTTGGTCACTTAGGCAAAGATGTCGAGTTCATATGGTTAGAAAACTGTCAAGAAGCCCCAGATACCTTGAAAACCAAGCTCATGACTGCCCCAATTCTGAGAGGCCCAAACTGGGCCCTACCTTTCCACATTCACACAGATACCTCGAACAAAGCAATAGGAGCAACCTTAGGACAAATTGATGAAAATTTACCTTATGCCATATAGCTGATAAGCAAAAACTTATCAAAGGTAGAGTTAAACTATACAGTGACCGAGAAGGAACTCCTAGTTGTCTTGCATTCCTTAAACAAATTCAAACATTATATCAAAGGCTATCAAACCTTTGTGCACACTGATCATGATACAATTAGACATTTAATGAACAAACTAGATGTAAATGCTCACATTATTAGATGGTTGCTTTTACTGCAGCAATTTGATTTTACCATTATTGATAAGCTTGGTAAAGAAAATGTTTTTGCTGACTTTTTGTCTAGAGTAAATTTGCCTGTAGGTGAAGAAGGAATGGTGGATGAACAAATGCCAGATGAACACCTGTTTACTATCTCAGTGCTCTCCCCATGGTTCGCTGATATAGCAAACTACTTGGTTTCAACATAGTTCCCACCACACCTATCCTCAAAAGAGAAGAGAAAGATAGTAAGGAAAAGCACCCCTTTCACCTGGATTGGGGGAAATCTCTTCAAACTTGGCCCAGATCAGATCCTGAGAAGATGTGTCAGGGAGGAAGAAGTCTTTGACATCCTCCTGACCTTCATGACGGGCCTTGTGGAGGTCATTTTGCAGCAAAAAGAATTACCTTCAAGATATTGCAAGCAAGCTACTGCTGGTCCACTCTTCATTAGGATGTGAGGAGATATACTAGCCAGTGTGATCAGTGTTAGAGGATGGGGAAACCTACTCCAAACGATGAGATGCCCATGCAACCTCAAGTGACCTTTGAGCCATTTGAGAAGTGGGGCATGGACTTTGTGGGTTCTATCAGCTCTCCTTCAAAGCAGAAACAATACATCATTGTGTGCACCGATTACTTGACAAAGTGGGTAGAGACAAAAGCAATCAAAGTAGAAATAGAGGAAAAAGTAGCTAAGTTTTTGAGAGAGAACATATTCTATAAGTTCGGGTATCCAAGAGAGTTGGTCACAGATCAAGGTAGTCAATTCACTTCCAATTTGATTGAAGACGTACTCACACATCATAGAATCAAGCACAGGACTTCGACCCCTTACCATCCACAAGCTAATGGGAAGGTGGAGGTCACTAACAGAGCATTGGAAGGGATCCTAACAAAGGTAGTGAGCAGCAGCAGTAGAAAAGATTGGGCGGACAGATTAGTTGCGGCCACTTGGGCCTACAACACAACATGGAAGACCACCACAGGGTTCACACCCTATGAACTGGTCTATGGGAAGAAGGCTTTACTGTCAATAGAATTTGAATTCAATACCCTAAGGATGGCAGATCAGCTGGACCTAGACCCTAGCCATGCAGAGAAAGAAAGATTACTTCAGCTTAATAGATTGGATGAACACAGATTGTAGGCCCTTCTCCATACAGAGGTAGTTCAACTTCAGAGAAAGATATGGCATGACAAAAATATCAAGGAGAAACAATTCCAAGAGGAATATTGGGCACTACTCTATGATTCAAGATACAAAGATTTCAAAGGCAAGCTGAGGAAAAGATGGCTGGGACCCTACACTGTGGAGAAATGCAATGACAATGGTTTAGTCCTGATCAGAACCGTTGATGATGAAGCCATCCCCATGCTTGTCAATGGACATCGGTTGAAAGTCTACAAGAAACCCCTCTCCAAGCGAGAGTTCATTAAATATTTGAATAAGACAGTGATGGTAGTGGAGCATGTCTTAGCCTCCACTTCACCCACTCACTGAAGAAAAAGAAAAAGATAAATAAAAAAAATTAAGGACAAGTGAAAACCTCCATGAGGTGCTTGAGTCCCATCATTGGGTTGAAAACCTCTTCTGAGGTGGCCAAGTGATGTAAAAAAAAAAAGAGAAAAAAGAATAAGATCCCTGGGTGAAAACCTCCCTTGGAGGTGCCTAGGGTAGGCAATTAGGGTGAAAACCTCCCTGAGGCATCCTAGTTATTTAAAAAAAAAAAAAAAAAATGAAGAGAAAAAGAAAAATGAATTTTCATTTGCATTGTAGGTTTGCAGGAGGACTACAGGAAGTAGAAGAAGGTGCCAAAGGAACCCTAACATCCACACCAACACCTATCCTATCTTCTCCACACTTTTCTCCATCATTTTTGGCATTTCTTTCACCCCACTATGCTCCTTTTTCAAAAACTGTGTTTTCTACAGGAGGCTCCTGTAGGAATTATGGAGAGCCAGAAATGAATTTGAAAGGTAGTTTGAGGGATAGGGAAGCTTCATGAATAACCTATAAACACTCCTATAGTCTTAAAACCTCCTTGCCACCATTTCCAAGCTTGCATCACAACCCAAAGAATCATTCTTCCTCCTGTCCAAGAAAAACATAGAAAAAACAAATTTTCAGGAAAAGAGAAAAAAAAACAAAAAAAGAGAGGAAGCAGGACCATCCACCTCACCTGAAGCCTACCTATTACCTCTCCATCTCTTTCTACATATTTGGCATCCTCCTCGAAGCTCCATGCACAGAAAGAAGCTGAAGTTTCAAGGGGAGAAGCAGCGGTAGGAGCTCTTGTAGGAATTCCTGTAGCAGCCGATCCCATTAAAATCCAGCACCAGTAGCAAAAGAGTGCAAACATGAAGGGTGAGAAGAAACCTGAAGCTCTAATCTAGCCAGAGAAGAACCTACACAAGACACAACCATACATCAGTAAGCAGACAACATGCATCAGAAGAAATAAAGGCATGCAACAGAGAGAGAGCCATAGTACCTCACAACAAATACACTCGGATCACAGGTAAGTAACTAACCCACACCTATGTTTGCATTTGTGTAATTAGAAGTCATGTAGAAGAAACGAGATGGTTAAGGTTGAATGAGGGAAAGGTGGCCAGTTAACTTGGCCACCTTCATGTAGTTGACTCCACTCATCCAAGATGTCACCCACACGTGCGCACAATCAACTCAAGAAAGATGTCAAGGACAGGTAGTGGAGGAAGTGTGAACTTCGATGCAATAATGAGGGATGATTATGAGGAGGGGACATGATGGCAAGGTAGGTGGGGACCAATGGTCCGAATATAGCCAACGTATACTTTGCCAGCTCACCCCCCATCACCAGAAATATCCATAAAGGATAATAAGTACTCCTCCCCGGGCACTCTCACCATCTATTCCTTCATTCTCACCTCGTAACTCAGCTACAGTAGTCTCCTTGTGCCCCCACAGCCTCGTAACTATCGTCATCCATCGATCTCTCCCATATTCATGCTCTCAGTGTTCTCTACAGGAGCACTTACAAGTTCTACAAGAGCACCTACATGAATTCTACAGGAGGGACAATAGTATTCTACAGGAGGGGCAGTGAGTTGTTTCGAAGGTAGAAAACACAGGTTTTAGCACGATTTTCAATCTAAGAAGGTAGGTTCCATGCTTGCTCCCATTGAATATCAATATATGCAAGCATTAGTTTCAATTTGAGGGGGGAATAAAGCCTTTAGGAGGAGGAAATACATAAAAAAATTCTGCCTATTTGTTTTAAAAGAAAAAAACACAGTCTCCTTTGTTTCTCTGTTTTTCTCGAAAATTGTTGTCTCCATCTCCATATTTGGTTTCCCAAAAGAGCATAAACAAAATGACAAGAGGGTTTATGAGAAATGAGCCCACCAACTCCACCAGGGTCCATGCACATCCACAAGTGGTGGACATCTTCACAAGGGAAAATTGGATGAACTTTTTTGAGAAATTCTGAGGGTTTGATGAGGAGATTGCCCAAGAATTTGCCCACTCTTTGGTCCCTCACTCAAGAAAACATGCCACTATCACCTTTAGAGGTCTTTTCATGGAGATAACCCCTGAATTTATCAGTAGAGTCACTACCTTCCTCTTGGGTTGACTTGGAGTGCCAAGAAAAACTTTTTCCAAAACAATGAAACCCCTGTAGAGGATAAAAATGGCATTAGAAGGGATAGCATACGATATCCTTGGGATGAGGTTAGCTACCAAATAATCAAATACATTTCCTGTGAATGGAGGTACAACATTGTCTATGGTTATCACTTTAGAATCCTTCATGAATTAAGGTATGGCATGGACACTCCAGTCCCTCTGAAGCTCAACATCCCCTACTTCCTCCTGCAGTCCCTCATTGACTCAAGCACTAAAGTTCAAGCAGGAAATTCAAAGTAGCTAGCTCACCATGGGTTAATCAAAATCCTAGTGGAAGAATCCCTCCATACATTTACACTCCCTATAGCATGGGAAGTCTTTTGAAACATGACAGCTAAGGATGACATAAAGGCCCTAACCTATGATATCATTCCTACTAGCAATGAGGAGGAAGAGCAGCAAGGGGGAGAAGGTGAAGCCACTGGTGACTTAGTAGAACAAGGAAGGAAGGAGGAATAAACTAAGATAGAGGAGGAAAAAGCCGAAGAAATAGAGTAAGAAGAAACCGAGCAAATAGAGACAGAAAAAGAGACAGAAGGAGGAGAAAAAGAGGCAGAAAAGGCAGAACAAGGCGAAAGGTCCCCTGAGACTCTGGAAAGGGAGGTAGTAGCTACCCTCACTACCCTCAGTACACCAATCAAGCCAAAACAAAAGAGGAAAAGGCAAGCCTCCATGTATTTCAGGGCTAAGAAGAGCACAAGAATCAAAATAGGCAAACCTCAACCCTCTTCAAAAGTGCCAATTACAATTGAAGATTCACCCTCTGCCCAAGGAAAAGAATCCCCTTCCAAGGCACCTATCACATATGACAGGGGGACTCCTAGATCCCCCACATGGAAAGAAAAGAAAGAACTATAGGACCCAAAAATAGTCCTACAGGAGGCTCAAAAATTTCTACAGGAGACACTGTCAAAACTACAAGAGACCCAAAAGCTTGAGGAAATGATGGAAGGACAACCACAAGTAAAGGAGGGAGAAACAGAGCTATAAGAACCTGATCCCCAGCCTAGTCTTGCCTCCTACTACAATCTACTTGAGGGAGGAAGGATAATTCCACAAAAAATTGCAATTCCACTATTCTTTGAATTAGAGAAAGAAAGAATAAGAACACATAGGTGGATGCAAGTAGCCAAATCCAAAGGAGTTGAGGATATTGGCCATATGGAAAACAAACTTAAAGAAATGGGCAGAGAGTTGAGTGCTATCAGACATAGGGAAGCAATTACAAGAAGCCACCTTGAAACTGAAAATGAATTGCTAAGGAGGTAGCTGCAAGAGAAAGAGACCCAGCTGGCATGCATTGCTAGCTTATCCATGGAGGCATTGCAATGTAGAACACTAGCAAAATCATATGGCTGTACCTCATGGACCAATGGTTACAATTTTAGATAAAGAATTTTGCACAAAGAGGCACAATGCCTTTACAAGATTATAGGCATTTTATGGATCTGTGTAACCAAAGCACATTAGAGGATAAGGAAAAGATGGCAGAATTCTACCTACATAACATGGCTCTCACAAACATGAATGTGTGGGACCCCAATGCCAAGCTAGGGGACCTGCAACTAATGGCCATGGCCTCATGGATGAACCATGAATAGTTGAGGGCAGTAGAAATAAGAAGATTGATGATAAAAGAGCAGAATGAGCCATTAATGATAAGAGCTAAGCCATCAGATCCCATGGCACTCATCAGCACACACAACCTGCTAGCCAATAATCCTCAGATTGCCCCTAGATATATAAATGATCAGGCACAAGCCATTGCACACTTTGAGGATATGAAAAGGATACTTGGGGATGACTGTGTGCATGCATGCATGAGGAGATGGAACAAATTACCACACAGTCTGCAGATCAGGGAATATCATTCCCCCATGAGGATGAAGAGGGCATTAATAAGAGTGCCACTGTACAAGCGCTCCATGAAGAGGTTGAAGGTCAACTGGATTGGCCTCAAACTGAGTCCCCCACTGCTGTTAGGCAGAAGAGAAGAAGAAGAGGAGTAGTGGGAAGAGATAGAAAGGAAGGTAGGATTCTATGACAAGGAAGAGGAGACCACATCAGAAGCTTGGGATGCTAGGGAGGCCACCAAGGCCATAAAAGATGAGGAGATGGATTAAGTTGCTCAGAGGATGAGCAACACCTTCAGTAGGGGGGAGATGATGAGCCTCATAAATGGGTAATTATATGGCCTTATTTTACCTCCTAACCTAGTCAACTCAACCATTCTCTTAGCTTATGTATGCTTTTCTGATTATATTTATACTTATGGAATGAGTTGAATTAGTTATGATGCCATGTGGTCTAACATGTGTTTAATGCAGATTATTGATGAATTTTGAAGTCAAAGTCAAGGATCCAGTGGACAAAGGGAAGAAATAACTCGAAGTGGACAAAGGAGAGGACTTATATGAGGGAATACCCCTCAGTTATTACTCTTCACTTTCAATTCCCCTTCATTCAACTCGAAGTACAAGCAGCCAAATCATGCACTAGAAGGCACCCAGCAAGTGGAGGGTGACTTATGATTATCCTGAGTTTTTGGAGCCAAGCCTCCATGATTTTAAGAAAGCTATTGATTGCTTCATTTGTATAAGTAGAGAAGCCTAGGGCCTCACTAAGGTCAGATTTTTGTTGGATTTTTGCTTATGTAAACTCTACTCCAACTTCGAGCTTATTACTTTTGTGACAGTTTCATGTAATCTTGCTATTGTTTTGGAAATAAAGATGGAATCCTTTTTGAGCTAGCACTGAGTTACCTCAGAGGGCTGAAGCTCTTGGGTTAGGACCCAATCCAAGTAGCCAAGCTCCTCTTTACTTGTATTTGTATTTTTTATTTCAGTTTGTAGATTAGGTTGCCATTAAATATATTTCTTTGATGGTTAAGAATAGGTTGCTTTTGATGATTCAGTAGTTTGCTTCCATTTGTGCTTTCTATAGCAGGTTAGGTAGTGATAAAGAGAAGATTCAAAAGGATAGCAACAATGCCTTGGCCTCTCTTCTTCACTTTGGGACCATGATTTGAGGCAAAGACCCTCTTGCTGCCCCAAAAACACAAATTTTCCTCATTCATAGGACTTCTAGTGTTTGCAACTTTTTAGTAGGTTAATAGCCTAGTTCTGTTTTGCTTCATATATTCTCCATCATGCTCACTTCTTCATTTGCAGTAGTCTTCTTTCATGCTTTCCTTTCTTGCATCATCTCTCAGCATTCCCTTTCATAGATCATAGTTTAGACTAGTTTGATGCAAAACTCTGTTTTTCTAGATGCACTCAGTTCATTGCTTGTTTGATATTATTGGTTGACTGTCAGTTCCTTTGCAGAAGATATCTTCTTGTAGCAGACCAACTTATCAACCATCACATCCTCCATCTAATCCATGCCCTATGTGTCACCCAACTCTCACGTCAATTCTGCCTTGGTTTCCTGCATTTTCCATAGAACTTCTTCCTCTCTCCTTGAGCAAACCCAATCATCTTCCTCTCTCTTGGTGATTCTTGGTAGACTCTAGGCACCCTAACACTATATTTCAACCTTCATCCACCTTTTCCACCCACTCTCACACCCTCAAAATAGTGAAAACTACTCTCGGCCTCTCCTTGTAGGCCTCTTGTAGAACAATGTTTTTCCTCCTCTAGATTTCCCGTGTCCTCCTATATATTTTCTTGTAGGATTTTTTTTTAAGCCTCCAGAAGGCCACCTAAGACCTCCTAGGACCCATCCACACCATCCTACATCCTCTCAAGTCCCAAAACCACCCTCCCACTCCACCTATTCGCTACCACATTCACACACAATAAATTATATGCATGTCAAATTAAGATAAAAATACATAAAAATCCAAAAAGATGTTGAAGCAGAGAGTTTGGATAGCCCAAGACTCTATCTTACAGGAGAATAGAAAATTTGAGGATCTCATAGGGGTATGTGTCAAGTCAATGATCGAGTTGCCTAGTGCAGAGGAACATCTCAAGTCCCTCACAAGGCAACAAGAGGAACACAGTTGGGAGTTCCAGATTAGCCCTCTATAGGAATACATAGAGAGGGCTTGTGGCACTACCAACCCACCTTTATACATTAGGGAGAGTAGGGAAACTTTCTACAAATGTATCATGTTGGGTGTCCAGGGAGAGCAACATCAGTTGAGTATAAGGCAACATCAACATGGTATACTTATTCAATGTGTAGATGTTCATGTATTAAATCCTTCCCACGAGATGGATTGGTGAGAGATTATGAGATGGAACTCTATTTATGGGATGATTCCTATGAAGATACCCTTAGCCAGGAGCGTATTAAAGCTTGGTCCATTAAGCATGGTCCGTGATGGAGGGCTAAGATGGTATCATAACCAACATGCCCCAATACATAGGTGGTATTAGAATCCAAGTGAATCTATTGAGGGAAATATTGGATGAAGGATTGTTTGGATCCAGGTATCTATGGATCCATTCCGGATCATTTAGCATGGAGGCATGGGATAAACACTAGTTTGTATGCGATCCTAGTATCAAATACAAATGTTGTTGTTGTAGATAGAAGTGGATTGCTTGAGGGAAAGAAATATTTGGGTGGGAGGACTTGTAATATTCCCTTTTCTTGATATTGTCAAAGTGGACGAAATCTGCACATGGTATTTACCGTGGTATTGGCCCATGGCATTTTCCTTCATTTCTCAAGGGAAAACAATAAAATAAGGTTTCTAGAGAGTGCATCAAGCTTATTAAAGGGGATAGGAGCTAGGCATTTGGATCATCTAGAGTTTTTCATCTAATGTTGTTTTGTCGAGAACTTGGTGAGGCTAGTTCTAGTTTGATCCCTAGGACAGAAACACCGTGGGTGTGATCTGTCTGGTGGATCCATCTAGGGTCCAAAATTATGCTTCAATGTCTTTGATCTCTTGTGCATTGAGAAGTTGTGTATGCCGAGGTAGGGTCTCCATTATTTTGCTTGTATTTAGGAATGTCTCATTTTCTAATTACTAATTGAAAGATGGGTTGCATTTTTCGAAATACCTTTTATGTTCCATGTTTATTGAAAGTATTTTTTATCAAAACACCTAAATGTGCCAACTGTTGATTATTTCATTATTTGGGATCTTAAAGTGTGGATCCTCTACATAAATATTCGAGAATTTAAAGGTTATAATTTATTTTCCTTCTTTGATTATCTCCCTAATTTTATCCCCTTTAAGCTTTTTTGTTCATCTATGACCTCCCCTGGTAATGAATATTGTTCTTCTAGTTTCTTGTCTTAGCCTTGTTTCTTCCTAAGTTAGTTCTTTGGGATAACCTCTTCCTTCTGAGATAGAATTTCAAAGCTATTTCTTGTGTGCAGTGTAGGATAAAGGATTACATTGTGAGCAGTACAAGGATTTCTCCTTTGTGAAATAACTTTGGTGAAGTTTTCCTAATCAAATTGCTAGGATGTAGTTGCAAGAAATCCCTAGGGATAAGAGGCTAGTCTTGAAATAGGTAGCCATACTCATGGCATCTTCTACTATTGAAAGGAATGTGCTTGAAATATATGAATCTTTTCCATATTGCATTTGTTGGACCCTGTTTTTGTCTCTGCTCCTACACTTTTCATACTAATTTTTGCCCTATTTTAACCTACAGTTGAACTCTTTTCATGTCATTTTGACCTCCTTGTGCCTAGACTATACCTAATTTCCACCAAAGGTAAAAGAATTACAAATGGTGTTGTTTTAGCTATTTTGATGATAAATATTAGGTAGTTGAATGTGTGCTTGCTTGTTTACTAATAATTATGGGTGATACATGTGAAGATTTCTCTCACATGGACCTAGCACTTCAACATCAAAACAGAATTTTGCACTCAGAAAAGGAACTGCACTTAAGGCAGCAATCTAGGATTACACTCTAGGAAATTACACTTGAAGATTTGCACTTATGGATGAGCACGATGGTCAACATGACCTCATCAAATTAAATGAGAAAGATTGATGCTTCTTATGCATAGCTAGCTTTCAACTTCCACAAGAGAATTCGGTCTTATCATTTAGAATTTGTATGGAAAACTATTGGTTGTTAAGCCTGGATTAGAACCGAAATCTTATTCGCATCTCCATGGTCTGATTTTTACTAATTGTAATATGTAAATTGGATTATAAAGCCTGTAGATATAATGTCGAACGGGATAGATACACGCATCCATACTGAGGAATTGAAGCTCTTATTTTATTGTTCTACTCAAATTTTTATCAATGGAAATGATCTTTGCCTTGGTTTTGCATTGAAGAGGAAATCGTGATTCCAAGAGTTGTAAATGTTTGATATAGTTATTTGATTCCCTTCATTTTACTGTAAGTTTCATACCTGGTAGTAGCAAGGGACCACCACCACTAGGCAATTTAATTCCATAGCTAGTAGTCAATTTGATTACTTTAAGTTTTAATTTATTTCTCTGAACTGTTCTAAAAAGAATTTAAATTTATTTTCTAGTGTTTGATTTATTGTGTTAGTTTGTTTATAGAGCTTCTGAATTCATTTTGCTTACATAACAACGTTCTCGCATTTGTGACATATCTTATTTTGGTTTCTGAGTGAGCTAGTTTTTATAAGATTGGATTTGGTTATATGGAAAATGAGTAGATTAATTAACATTTACAGTTGACTGGATTGCAAAGTCTCTACAAGTTTATCTCAACAAAAATGAATTTCTTTAATTTATCTTAGGCACTCTCTGTTTTGAAAGTGAATCAACGGTGCATGTAGTAACCTCTGTTCACTGCATCTTCAACCTAGCATGTTGATTCCTTGCTTCTAATCTAAAATTCCTTTCATAGCCTCTAATTGTTCCATCTCTTTCTACATAGCAGTATTTCCCAATCGTAGGTACAACCCAAGTCACAAGCCTGAATTACACAAAAAGTGAATTGCATAACGATAATCTCAATTCCTCCATAAAAGTCCAATTACAAATGCTTATCTCAACTTGAGAAATAATGAATGAATGTTGTGTGTGATGTATATGCAGCAAGGGAATTAGATTTACAGTGTGGAGTGTTGACTGATCAATCTCATAAAAATCAGTGAAACTTAATATAAAAATCCCAGAACAGTCAATTGAACTTGGTATTATAATGATTGGGATAATTGAGTTGTTGAGATAGCTAATTCCACTTTCGATTTTCCTTTCATAACTTGCAGAGCATGTGTTAGGCATTAAAAACCAACTTCTAGAACAGAATTTAATCATAGATAATTACTGGAGGATCGTTTCTTTCTTTGATTGATTGGATCAAGAAAAATATTACTCTTAACTCAAATTTCTATTATTTTGAAACGAAGTATAGGTTTGGAGTGACATAGGTTTATCAGTTTGAAGACAAGCTCTCATTGCAAGAATTGGTATTTCATTTAGTTAAGTTTTCCTTCCATGATGGTTGAATGCTAGAGATTGTATTTTGTTAAGCGAGGGTTTGATAGCATATTGAAAGTGATTGTGTCCTCTTAATTTCAGACATAGGATTTGGATTTGTCCTTAGTCAAACAAGCAACATGATTGAAATAGGTTTTTAGTTGGATATTCTTCTGAGTTATGCCTAAGAGTGAAGCTTATCACAGATTCTTAAGGATTTGAAGCTACCTTCGAAAAGTCTAGTTTCAAGTCTACTTGCCTTTCGAATATGCTTGAAGTAGATTAAAATTTGCAACTTTTCATTCAAGAGTAGCATAGGTAATAGAATTAGGGTTTCTTAGGGTTTTCATAATATTTGAGTTATTTGATGAAGTATTTGGATCAGAAGTTTTTTCTTACTAAATATCTCATGATTCAGAGTGGGATTTCGTTTAAGTATAATAGTTTTAAAATACAGATTCATTAAAAGTTTCAAGGTTAAAATTTGATTATTGATTCTACTTGCTAGAATTTGATGAATTGTGTGCTAGATTCAGCGAACTCATTTTGTAAAGGAAACCATTAGAACTATGAACAAGAATTGAATTTAGAAATCACAGTACAACTTGTGTTTACGAGCCCAAATTCACATATAGATGCAGGAGAATTAATACACCCATTAAATCTTTCAACATTTTGGCGTCGTTGTCGGGGAGTTGTAATTTCTTATTTAGGTAACTATTTTATTTGAGTTTCAGGATCTTGCAGGACTGTCAGAGGGTGAAGAGTGTATGGTAAGATGTGAGTGAATAGCCAGGCATCAAATTTTGTGAGGTTGACGCAAAGTCTAACCGATCACTGCTTGTTCTTGAGTTTCTATTTCCTTTATCTTTATGCATAGGAGTACAGGTAGACCTAGAGATAGTAAGGGTAGATTTATTTCTAGTTCTAAATTTCCTACAACCTTTGGATCAATTAATATACCTCTTATTAATGTTGCTAGTCGATATGCAGGACTGAGATAAGAAGGAGGAAGTGTTGATACCAACTTGGTTTCGGATCGAGAATTCTTAGATCAAGGAGAAAACACCATTCAACAAGTTGTCTTTGACAACATTGAAGGGATCGAGGTAGAAGAACCAGTAGAACTGCAAGATAAATTGGACGAGAAATCAACCAAAATAATCTATGTTCTAGTAGCTTCTGTTCACATTATAATCAATAAGCCTCTTTGGGTGCCTGTCGCAGATATGGACCACCAAGACAGGGAGAACAGAAACGACGAAGAACACCATGGGGAGGAAGAAGGCCCTTAACGCAATGTTAACTTCTTTGGAGGAAACAACCCGGAAGGACCAAGGGGAGGACTGAAGGAAGACGATGAGGATACTACCTTTGGATTCCCTATCCTAGATGTGACTCGTGACATCAACATGAAAAACATCCCAATGGCATCTCTTCCATTATTCTATGCTAAATCATCTGAAGATCCTGATGCATTTCTTTTCGAATTCGATATTTTATGTCGCAGTTATAATTATTATGAGGATGCATATAAACTTAAATTGTTTCTTGCCAATTTAAAAGATGCAGCCCTTAGATGGTTCACAAGTCTAGGAGAACACACTATATACTCATGGGATGACATGAAATCAATCTTCCTTAAAAAGTATCAAGATTTTTGTAAGAGTATGGACATCAACAATATCCTTAGGATGCAACAAGCAGAGGACGAAAACCTAGAGGAGTATCTTGAACAGTTCCTATATAATTTTCACAAATCTCGTGGGTCAAACTTAAACAAAAATACTATCAAAACTATGTTCCTAAAAGGGCTAAGGGATGACTGCATTGAAACATTAAACCTTCTTAGCGGAAGGGACATCTATAAGAAGCCATTTGCTAAAGTAGCCAAGCTAAAGTAGGTGAAAAGCTTCGCGAACTTAAAGATAATTCTAGAGACTATGTGCTAAAGAAAACTATGGCTAATGCTGTTACAAGAGTCAAACTGGGAAAGTTATTAGAAAAAATTAAAATTGATATACTCAACACAATCAGTGACCAGATAGACACTATGAAAATCAAACAAAAACAAAAGGCCAAAAAAGTAGCCATGGCAGTCTTTTGTTCTAAATGTAAGTGCAAACATGCAGACAGGGAATGTCCTTTAAATGCCATTGAGATTTGTGGAATCTGTACTCTTGAACACCCAACTGAGAAGTGCCCATCACTGCCCGGATTACAGGCTATTTACAAAGGGAACGCAGAAATAATTGACCAATCTCAAGCCACCAAAAGGCCCATCCGGAGAAGCTAGAGTTAGAATGTGTTTCCAGATCCAAAATCTCAAGGTTATGGTCAGACTCAGCCTTGGAGGTTCCAAACACCTTACCCTCCTTGGGCTACTCTACAACTGCAAAACACTCCCTGGAACCTAAATTGGAGGAATATCCCCTATACCAACACCTATCAACCCCAAACCCAATTCTATGTGCCTTACCCAAATATGCCAAGTACCTCATATAATCCGACCATACAACCTTATTAGCAAGGGCATAACCCTAACATGTATCAATGACCCATGCTTCCACCACCTCCTTTGCATCAGTTGTTACCTACAGCTCCTAACCCATCATCCTCGCAGACACTTGCTACCTTGAACCCACCCCGACCTACATTGTTTCCTGTGCAACCCGTACATAACCCAAGTCATAATATGCTACCTCAACCTATGAAAAACATTGATACTCAGCCTTTTCCAACATATATGATCACCTCCATTCCTATGAATGACATCCAATTACAATCAGGAAAGAGAGTTAACAAAGGGAGATTAGTTGTTGTTATCTAGGAAGACATGCCATCCACACCATCTAAAAACCATTTGCAAAACAAGAAACAACAACAACCACAGAAAGAAGAATCAAATGAACCACCATACCCAGAAAGACTAATTGTAAAGAAAGAAGATATACCGCTTGAGTATGATTTGGAAAACGAACTAAGGAATGTTTGCATTAAAATTCCACTTTTACAAGCAATTAGAGACATTCCTATTTACACCAAAATTTTCAAAGATCTCTGCATTAAGAAACCGAGGAGGAAGGGGCATAAGAAATAGAACGTCAAAATCATAAGCGAAATGTCCACTATGATTTCTGATTTTCTTGTGAAGTATAATGACCCTGTGAATCCCATTGTCACAATTGAGATACATGAGGTACTTCTGCCAAATACCCTCATGGATTTAGGGGCAGCAATAAATGCAATGACCTATGAAACAATGACATCTTTACATCTTCCTGGACTTAAATCGACCCCTATCCTTCTAGAAATGGTAGACAATTCTGTCGTCAAACCAATGGGAGCCCTAGAGGACATAATCCCATAGATTTTGTTGTCATTTCTCTGAAAACCTTGAGGCCCAAACACGCTATGCTTCTAGGATGACCGTGGATGGCAACTGCTGATGCCATCATAGGATGTAGAAATAGAGAAATGATTATTTCTAATGGTCCCCACAACCAAACTCTGTTTATTTTTTCCCCTCCCCAGATAGTTGTTGAAGTACCATTATGGCTTGAAAATCCATATGGAGATGAAGATTGTATGTTTCCTTTGTTGTCATTAGATCAGTATAGAGGTCTCCAGGGGCATTCTGATGAACATGTTTTGTAGTTGTTTTTAGCTGATAGCTCTTGTATCGATTATCTTATATCTTTTAATGGTTATCATCATGTGTTTAGTGATTAATTTTAGAAAACTTGCCATCAAGTTGTCGTCGGGTCTTTTGTAGCAATGGAGGAAAGCCATGAACCCACCAGAGAACCTGTAGAAATTTTTGAAGGAAAAATCTTACATATCAGTACAGGATTGACTGCAGAACAAAGGCAGCAGTTGATGAGTATGATTCGTGAACAAATTGGAGCTTTCTCCTGGGATTACTTGTACATGAGGGGCATACATCTAGACAACTGCATCCATGATATCTATACAAGTGAAGAAATGAGACCTATTCGGAAACCATAAAGGCGTATGAACCTAGCATTAAAAGACATTGTCAAAGATGAACTTCAAAAACTTTTGGTTGTAGATTTCATTTACCCCATTTGTGACAGTAGGTGGGTGTCACCTCTGGTAGTGGTTCCAAAGAAGAACGAAAAGTGGCATATTTGCATTGACTACAAAGAGTTAAACAAGGCCACATTGCGTGACTATTTTCCATTTCCCTTTATTGATCAAGTCCTCAACACGCTTTCAGGTAAGAGGTATTTTTCTTTTCTAGATGGGTACAATGGTTACAATCAAATAGAAATAGCTGAGGAAGACCAAGAAAATACTACTTTTACATGCCCTTGGGGTACTTATGCATATAGAGTCCTTCCCTTTGGTCTTTGTAATGCCCTATGTTGACACCTAATCTTCATGATTGGGAATTTTATGTAAATAAAATAAATTGGGAAGGTGAACAGTCAATGGGAGATGAACTGAACAATCACTCCCTATTGTATATAATAATGGGTTACCTATGGAATAATATACGAATCAGTTTTCTGCCAAACTGGAGTTACTCCTGGCCTGACATGGTATCAGAGCCAGCTCTTTTTAAGCCTTTGTGTCCCTTGTAACTCCCTGTCTGCTCTCCATATAGTTGAGCAGGTTCTCCATAAAATCAACTACCCCTCTGTCTGACTGTTCAGTTCTCTGACTGTCATAAACGTTTCAAAAAGGGCGTTATTGCACCTACGCCTCTACTGCATGAATTCATTCACTTGATTATTCTCACCTGCGCCTCCATTTACTTTCTGTAGTTGGACTGAATGCATTACTGAATGCGTTTGAATGCGTTACTGAATGCATTACTAAATGGTCATTTTTATAACGTTGTCCAGAAGGGATAATGATTTTACTTGATTCCATCCTGTTCGTTTGCGGATAATGAGTTTTCTAGCCTGTGGTTGAGGTTTGCCCCCATATGACCATGCCCATAGATAGCAACTCTGCTGCAACAAACCAAGGTTTTCAATGCCATGAGGTCGATGCTCCTCCATTTTTCATTTGTTATCTCGCCCAGTAAATTTCATTGTACAAGATGGCACTGACTACTCCATTGCTGTCTAAGATTACAGTCGTCCACACGCAGAACAAACCATCTATGCCTCCATGTTTTGATGTACTCGCCCTGCTTCATCAACCATCCTGAACGCTCCGGGGCGTTCCAGAAGTCGAAGCCCTGGTCATTTTTTTAACGCTGTGTGCCTCTCCATCATCGAGCAAACGTTGTATGGGACAGCCTGCCTGGAGGCTATCCAGATGGCAAGGGATATGCGGAT
The DNA here is from genome assembly GCA_000404065.3 of Pinus taeda. NCBI lineage: Eukaryota > Viridiplantae > Streptophyta > Pinopsida > Pinales > Pinaceae > Pinus > Pinus taeda. The sequence goes on from APFE031570200.1 coordinate 28,644, forward strand.
TTGAATGGATTGAATGGTATTGAACAACGTAAGTGTGTGCGTTGTGGGTTATATAATGTTGTGTGCTATATACATCTGCCCGTCCAAGGTTTGAATGGATTTGCGTTCGTATTGAACTGCATTTTGAGCTGTGCGTTAATATATATAATGTTGTGTGCTATATATATATGCCTGTCCAAGTTTTGAATGGATTTGCGTTCATATTGAACTGCATTTTGAATGGTATTAAAATTGCGTTGAAAATATTTTTTTAACACAACGACTGGAGATCTATATTATTATTCCACAAATGAGCCTCAACTCGCATTCAATTCTCGAATAGCTTTCTGTCTTAACATGCACAACGAAGCTGTGAGGGCTTTGCGATTCCCTCCTAATGCACACAAAAAGGAGAGAGACATTTCTTATTCCCGAATTTCTCTGGTTGATGTTGCTGCACATGGTACAATACAGTGGTTTTAATGCTATCCTATTGCACTATGGCATATATATTGGTCTATGGCATATATATTGAAAGGTATATATATTGAATGATATATATATATATATATAT
>APFE031570200.1:46993-94885 GCA_000404065.3 Pinus taeda
ACTTCGATGGAGACAAAGAAATTGGGGTATCTACTTCAGGATATGCTATGAGTCTTGGATTAGGAGCTGTCTCCTGGAGATCACGCAAACAATCAGTTCCAGCAGATTCCACAACATAAGTAGAATACGTGGTAGCAGCTGAAGCAATGAAAGAAATTGTGTGGCTCGGGAAAATTCTTGAAGATTTGCAGATAAAACAAGTACAATCAACTCCACTCATGATTGACAACACCTCTGCAATAAAGTTGGCCAAGAACCCAAAGTTCCATGATCGAACGAAGCATATCAATACTAAATATCATTTGATTCGACATCATGTTGAGGCCAAAACAATCCATCTCCATCATTGTTCCACAAATGAGCAAATTACAGACATCTTCACCAAAGCACTTGGAAGGGAAAAGCTTGAACGATTCAGAATGATGCTTGGACTCGCCAACATCCCTTCAGATTAAGGGGGGGGATGTTGACACCTAATCTTCATGATTGGGAATTTTATGTAAATAAAATAAATTGGGAAGGTGAACAGTCATCAGGAGATGAACTGAACAATCACTCCCTATTGTATATAATAATGGGTTACCTATGGAATAATATACGAATCGGTTTTCTGCCAAACTGGAGCTACTCTTGGCCTGACACCCTCGTCACTTTTCAGAGAGTTGTACTTGCCATTTTCTCTAATTTGATCCATGACTATGTGGAGGTCTATATGGACAACTTCACAATTTATGGAGATGACTTTTCACAGGCTTTGGAAAATCTAGAGAAAGTATTGATTTGTTGTCAAGAAGTTGATTTAAACCTTAGTAGTGATAAATGTAAGATGATGCAAACTAAGGGGATTGTTTTAGGCGATCATGTGTCATTAGAAGGAATTCAAGTTGATCGGACAAAAATTGAGGTAATCTCACATATCCCTATTCCTAATTCACAAAAAGAGGTAAGAAGTTTTCTTCGGCACACAGGTTATTATCGACAATTTATTGAGAATTTCACTAGAATTGTAGCACCATTATTTCAATTGTTAACTAAAGATGTTGACTTCGTATGGAATGTTGACTGTCAATAATATTTTCAATTACTAAAGGAAACATTGTCCATTGCTCCAGTATTGAGAGGGCCAAATTGGTCCTTACCTTTTCATATTTGTATAGATGCTTCAAACATTGCATTGGGAGCGGCCTTGGGACAAAGGGAGGATAACTTTCCCTATGCTATTTATTTTGTCAGCAAAAATATTTCTCCTGTTGAATTAAATTATACGGTTACTGAAAAAGAGCTGTTAGCATTTGTGCATGTTATAGGAAAGTTTAGGAATTATATTACTAGCTATGAGACATTTATCGATACTGATCATTTTGCTATTAGATTTTTAATGAATAAACATATTACTAAAGCTAGGATAACAAGATGGTTGTTTCTTTTACAAGAATTCAATATAACTGTAATTGATAGGCCTGGAAGGGATAACTTGGCAACTGATTTCTTATCTCATTTGAACATTGTGCGGGTAAGCATGCCAACAACAGTGCCTGATGAATTTCCAGATGAAGCATTATTTTCCATTTCTACTATTACTCCTTGGTTCGCTAATGTTTCCAATTGTCTGGTATCATGGAAACTACCTCAAAATATGTCGGCCCGAGAAAAACATAATATAGTGCAATGTAGTGCTAATTTCTCTTGGATCGAAGGGGATCTATTTTATACTGGGCTAGACTTGATTATGAGGTGGTGTATGTGGGAAGATGAAATGTATGATGTGCTGAGAGCCAGTCACAACGAGCCTTGTGGTGGCCATTTTGCTGATAAAAGGACTGCATACAAAGTTCTCTGTATTCGATACTATTGGCGTACACATTTTAAAGATTCCAAGAAGTTTTTTTTGAGTTGTGACGCTTGCCAATGGATGGGGAGACCAGTTGCCGCTGATGAAATGCCTCTTCAACCACAAATCACCATTGAACCTTTTGAGAAGTGGGCATTGGACTTCCTAGGGCCCATCTCCCCATTGTCAAAGAAGAAAAAATATATCTTGGTGTGCACTGACTACGTCACCAATTGGGTGGAGGCTAAAGCAATGCGTGTTGCCACTGAAAAGGTAGGACTATAATTTTTGTTCGAGGACATCTTTATAAGATTCAGTGTGCCTCGTGAAATTGTCACTGACCAGGGTACACAATTTACATCAAAGTTGGTCAAGGCACTCACAGAGCAGTATCAAATTAAGGATCGCAAATCAACTCCTTACCACCCCTAGGCTAACGTGCAAGTGGAGTCTACGAACAAAGTTTTGGAATATATCCTCACAAAAACTCTTCAACTGCATCATATGGATTGGGCGGATAAGTTACTAGAGGCACTATGGGCTTACTGGATCACTTGGAGAAATGTGACAAGACACACACCTTATGAGTTAGGCTATGGTAAACAAGTGCTCTTGCCCATTTAGTTCCAAGTAAAAACATTCAGCACTGCCACCCAGTTGGCCATTAATCTAAATGATGCTCAAGAGAAGAGGCTGATGCAATTGAATGAACTTGATGAAATACGACAAGATGCCTACCATAGAATTGCGTTGGTGTAGAACCAAAGAGCTCGATGGCATGACAAATTTATCAAGAAGAAAGTCTTTCAGGTGACTGGGCCTTGCTATATGATAATAAGTTTAAGCATTTTAGAGGTAAATTTTTTACCAGATGGTTAGGACTGTATGAAGTAACTAAAGTTTTTGATAACGGTTCAATTCATGTTTGTACTATCGATTATGATAAGGATTATTTTGTAGTACATGGTCATCAGCTTAAATTTTATTGCAAACCACTTTCGTGTGATCAGTTTTTGCAGGAAATACGAAAGGATCCAGGGTTGGAGCTGATTCATGCAAATGACCATCCCCTTGCTGGTTTAAATGATTAATTATTTATATTTACTTATGCACACATACATGCACACACACACACACACACACACAAATATATATATATATATATATATATATATATATATATATATATATATATAATATATAATATATAATATATATATATATATAGATATATATATATAAACTAGTGGCCTGTTATTTTTCATATCAACAGGTGGTTCTCCCCACAGCCCATGTAGAATAAAGGAGGAATTCACCAGGAGCAAGTTTATTCCTTCATTGAGGCCTGGTGGATTACTTATGGAAAAGGAACCTATGGAGTCTTCTATGGAGGCCTTCAGACTCTCTAAACATGAAGCTCCCGAGCATTGACTAATCCAGGATCACAAAATGATATGGACTCATATTAGTCTAGGGATTCCTTGAGTATATAACTGTTCTTTTCTAGGCTCAAGGAAATGCTTACGGAAAGGAAACCCCTTGGAGTCTACTATGGGTAATTTAGACTCTCTAAACATGATTGCCTCAAGCACAAACTACTCTAGGCTTGCTAAAATAATAAAGTAGTGGTAGTTTACGGATCCTTTTGGCATTGAATTATTATTTTCCAGGCCCAAGGGAATAATTAAGGAAAATAAGTCCCCTTGGAGCTCTCTTTCTGGATATTCCGAGCTCCCTAAATAAGAAATGCCCCAGGCAGTTGTCATCTCAGGCTTGGTCAAAAACCCTGAGATGATAGACAGGGTTCTAGTGCTATCCCACAACAGATTCTATGCCAATTTGTCAAAAGAATTATAGAACTGTGTTCTATTTCCTATGTTTAAATAGCTTTGTTCTCAAGTACTTAATGTTGGGCTAGAGTTTTCTTGAGAATCAGTTTGTTTCAAGATTCTACAATATTTGTAATGTTATGAATGTTCAAGTGCTAATCCTGACAGCAACACCATCAACTTCTTAAAACATAATAGTCTCTAAAAAATATGTAAACTCTATTACTAAATCACCAAGAATTCTTCTTAGATGATTGGATATCTCAGTTCACTACAAAATCATTGTTCTCTACAGAATGAGGAAACATGTTCAACCAAGGGATCTAGAAGGTGTTCACACTATCTTCTATACCCAAGATCATTACAGTGACACATGTATTGCACTTAACTGACCTAATTTGGTCTTGGATAGTTCGAATTCTCACCAAATGTAATTATATTTTACCTAATTTCCTAAAAATCTGGGATCTATTCCTGTTCTCACCCCCACTTCCCAACGTATTCCTAGATTTGATTAAACCACCTTTCATTTAAGCTTTCTCATGATTATGCTCCCTATCCTTTCCTCACGTATAGTCATAATTTAGGCGTGATTTTCCTTGATGGGCACGACATACACTAATCCATGGTTGGACACGGGGTATTATTCTTCAGATACGCATAGGTGTTAGTATGATGAGATGAGTAGTCTTTGGTGGAGATCAACACTGAGTCTATTCCAAATCAGCGGTTCATTCCCCGCTTTTGATCACAGGTATGATGCGTAATGATGAATGATTTACACCTCTAACTCCAGAGGGTGACCGGCGCATTATTTCTCTCAATGGTCATGAATCCAGCACTGAATACACATTCCTTTCTAAGTGAATTTCCCTAAGTTTCATTCCCGAATTTTTAAAATTGCTACACCATTCTTATTTATTCATAGTCACTCCATACGAATTGTTCTCACCGCAGAGGTGTTCGTAATTCGATTGGGTGCTAATTGTGGAGTGAAATTTGTTATAAGAGACCCGGTCTATTGGTTTAATTGATCATTTGTCTATGCCAATGCATTCTACAGGGTCACTCAAAATTTCACCATGGGAATAGATAAGCACGAGCCGACATTCGGCCAGTTCTCGTGGACCCTTGAATATCAATCTTGTAAGGTGGTCATCGAAGAGAAGGGATGAACAATTTTTCTCCAAAAGTTTCAGGGGTATAATGATGCAGTTGCTTTGGCCTTTGCCCAAACGTTTGACGGAAAGAGAGCCAAAGTTGGAAACTTGCAACTTAAGATCACAGAGAAGTCTCTCAGCGAAGTAATATGGTTACCTTCAAGTGGGGAACATCTCTTCAAGGGTGGCCAATTACACATTCCCAATGGTGTAGTGTTTCTAAAACTGTCTTATTAGTCACTAAGATGGGCCAAAGGAGTCTTGCATACCTAAATTTAGGATCAATGGAATCCCCTGTTAACTATGATCCAACATTTCTTAACCTGTGAAGGAAGGTACGACCTCATTTTTCTATATCATATCAGGCTCTTGTTGCATTTTACAGAGGACTGCTCCATAAATATTCTCCATTTCTTGAAATTAAGCCTCCACAAGATGGCCAGGGGAGTGCAATCTGAGGGTAAGAAACCATAGACTTCCCTCTACCATCATAGTTTGATTAAAATCTTGATTGTGGCTAAGCTGAGTAAGAGAAAGAAGCCTTGGGAAGACTTTCTCATAGAAAACTTTCCAGGAGAAGAGACACAGGTCAAGTGGAGATAGAGGCTTGTTGGAAGAACCTTGAAGTCTAGGAGGGAAACCCCTACACCTACCTTACAAAGCACCCCTACTTCCCCCACTTATTTTGCCCATTATGTGTCACCTCCTCCCAATAATATTAAGATTTTTTATCCCTCTTCTAGCCAAGTAGCTGAGCCTTCAAAGATACAGTTAGGAAATAAGCAAAAGGAGAAGAGGGGAAGGGAGACCTTAACCTCCACAAATGATCTAGCTGAAATTCCCTCAACTGGTCAACAAAGTCACCTGCCCAAGAACAAGGTTGGGAGAACCTTGCTTCCTGCTCACAAAACTCTAGCTCTCATTATAGAAACTCCTATGCAAGGTAGAAGAAGGACTCGAAGCATGAGCAAATCTCCTCACACCTCATCTGCATTTCGAGCTTCCATTCCTCAACAAGTGTTTATAACCTCATCTCCAGAGTTCGTTTCTCGATCCCCATTATCTCTCCCTCAGTCTCCTTCACCTCCATTGCAATCCCAAATTCCTGATGATATTTCTCAGGATTTAGCTACTTCCACTCAGCTTTCAACCAATCAACAACAACAATTCTCTTTACCTAAACATAGTGCAAGTTAGATGCCTGGAGGAAGTCGTTCCCAACAATCCACAGCTCCAGCAAGGACACCTATTTTTGAAGAAGAGGAGAACCTAAGAATTAAGTTGATCAGAATCCAGAATAGGATTGGTAAACTCAAAGATTAAGCTCATAAATTTAAGGTATTGTTTCACTATGTTAGAGGAGTGAATGATCAACTGTGTGATAGTAACTTGAGAATCTTCGCTCAAAATGATTCCTTGAAGAGAAAGAATAGACAACTTTTGACATGGAAAGCAACCAGAACGCATCCTATAGAAAGGATAAATGCTCAAAAATTAGCCAGGTAGTTCGCCAAATATTCAATTCCAGTGAAAAGATGACTTGAAGTCTTGGTCAAGGCAATTGGCCTTTGACCAGACACTTAGATGATTCAATCTCTTTTTGGTTTGATATACATGACGACATGCATCGCCTCAAGTGTGGGGGAGATGTTGGACCCCATTTTTGTCTCTGATCATACACTCTTCATACTACCTTTTGCCCTATTTTAACCTACAGTTGAACTCTTTTCATGTCATCTTGACCTCCTTGTGCCTAGACTATACCTAATTTCCACCCAAGGTTAAAGTATTACAAATGGTGTTGTTTTAGCTATTTTGATGATCAATATTAGGTAGTTGAATGTGTGCTTGTTTGTTTACTAATCATTATGGGTGATAGATGTGAAGATTTCTCTCACAGGGACCCAGGACTTCAGCATCAAAAGAGAATTTTACACTCAGAAAAGGAACTGCACTTAAGGCAGCAATCCAGGATTGCACTCTAGGAAATAACACTCAAAGATTTGCACTTAAGGATGATCACAATGGTCAACATGACTTCATCGAATTAAATGAGAAATATCGATGCTTCTTATGCATATCAAACCTTTAGCATCCACAACAGAATTCGGTCTTATAATTTAGAACTTGTATGGCAAATTGTTGGTTGCTAATCCTAGATTAGAATGGAAATCCGATTGGCATCTCCATGATATGATTTTTACTAATTGTAATATGTAAAATGGATTATAAATCTTGTGGAAAGAATGTAGAATGAGATAGATACATGCATCCATATTGAGGAATTGAAGCTCTTTTGTTATTGTGCTACTGAGATTTGTATCAATGGAAATGATCTTTGCCTTGGTTTTGTGTTGAAGAGGAAATCATGATTGCAAGAGTTGTAAATGTTTGATATAGTTATCTTATTCCCTTCATTTTACTGTAAGTTTCATACTCGGTAGTAGCAAGGGCCCACCACCACTGGGAAATTTAATTCTGTAGCTATAGTCAATTTGATTGCTTTAAGTTTTAATTTATTTCTCTGAATTGTTCTGAAAAGAATTTAAATTTAGTTTCCAGTGTTTGATTGATTGTGTTAGTTTGTTTCCAAATCTTTCGAATTCATTTTGCTTACATAACAACGTTTTGGAATTTGTGACATATCTTGTTTTGGTTTCTAAGTGATCTAGTTTTTATAAGATTGGATTTGGTTATATGGAAAATGAGTAGATTAATTAAAATTTACAGTTGATTGGATTGCATAGTCTCTGCAAGTTGATCTCAACAAAAATGCATTTATTTAATTTATCTTAGGCACTCTTTGTTTTCAAAGTGAATCAATGGTTAATGTAGTAACCTTTGTTCACTGCATCTTCAACCCAGCATGTTGATTCTTTGCTTCTAATATAGAATTCCTTTCATAGCCTTTATGTTATCGTTCCATCTCTTGCTACATAGCAGCGTTGCCTAATCGTAGGCACAACCCAAGTCAGAAGCCTAAATTACACAACAAGTGAGTTGTACAATGATCATCTCAATTCCTCCATAAAATTCTGATTACAAATGCTTATCTAAACTCGAGAAATATTGAATGAATTTTATGTGTGAGGTATATGCAGCAAGGGAATTAGATTTATAGTGTGGAGTGTCGACCGATCAATCTCATAAAAATCATTGAGACTTAATATAAAAATCCCAGAACTCTCAATTGAACTTGGTATTATAATGATTGGGATAATTGAGTTGTTGAGATAGCTAATTCCACTTTCAATTTTCCATTCATAACTTGCAGAGCATGTGTTAAGCATTAAAAATTGATTTCCAGAACATAATTTAAGCATAGTTAGTTACTAGAGGATTGTTTCTTTCTTCGATTGATTGGATCAGGCAGAAAATTATTCTTAACTCAAATTTCTATTATTTTGAAATAGAGTATAGGTTTGGAGTGACATAGGTTTACCAATTTGAAGAGAAGCTCTCATTGCAATAATTGGTATTTCATTTAGTTAAGTTTTGCTTCCATGATGGTTGAATGCTAGAGATTGTATTTTGTGTCCTCTTAATTTCAGACATAGGATTTGGATTTTTCCTTAGTCAAACAAGCACGATGAGTGAAATAGGTTTTTAGTTGGAAATTCTTTTGAGTTGTGCCCAAGAGTGAAGCTTATCATAGAGTCCTAAGGATTTGAAGCTACCTTTGAAAAGTCTAGTTTCAAGTCTACTTGCCTTTCGAATATGTTTGAAGTAAATTAGAATTTGCAACTTTTCATTCAAGAGTAGCATAGGTAACATAATTAGGGTTTCTTAGGGTTTTCATGAGATTTGAGTTATTTGATGAAGTATTTGGATCAGAAGTTTTTACTTAGTATATATCTCATGATTTAGAGTGGGATTTCATTTAAGTAGAATAGTTTTAAAAGACAAATTCATTAAAAGTTTCAAGGTTAAAATTTGATTATTGATTTTGCTTGCTAGAATTTGATGAATTGTGTGCTAGATTCAGCTAACTCATTTCATAAAGGAAACCATTAGAACCATGACCAAGAATTGAATTTAGAAAGCACATTACAACTTGTGTTTATGATCTCAGATTGACATATAGATGCAGGAGAATTAATACACCCATTAAATCTCTTAACAACTTCTTTATATGTATATCAATGGAGGTTAGAAGAGGTTGCATGATATCCATGTAAAAACAAATTTGAGCATACAAAGTGTGTTGACCTCTTATAGAGGCTTTGATACTTTAACAAACTAACCCAAGGCAATACAATTTCCTTCCAAGGTTTCTTGCTCCCAAAATTCTCTAAGCAAAGAAAAGAGTCTAACTGATACAGGAGTTGCTTTGGGTTCCTCCTTGTTCATGCTAAATCTTCAAATCCAAAATCGAAGAAATAGGCCTGACAAATTGAAGAAATAGGGGCCATTATAAGAGATCTAATTTCTATCTTCTAAACTAGCAAAATTTATGGTGAAAAAAACCTTTTTCCGCTAGTTCCATATCGATTTGTCCCTTGGGTTTCCATTTATTATTGATCCACCAAATTAGGTCTTTCTTTAATGGCCATAGATCCAAAGACTTCCCAATCAATCCATAATAACCAATTTGAGTACATTTCACTTTAAATTTAGGGTCCTATGTGGCTTTAGGAAAACAATGACACATGCATAACATCCCTACCAAGTTGAACCTACAAGGGTATCTAATTCTTGAATTGCATTGTTACCTAAATTTGTAGGACCTTAAGGAATTGTTGTCTTTTTGAGGTTGTTCCTACCACATTGTTAAAGGAGGGAGCAGAGCTCCCACCACCAACTTTGACCATTCATTGTCTACTCAGTTTCAGATGGTAAAAACCAAAATTATAACTTGGATCATGTAACTTGTCCATTCATATCATCAAAGAAAATTTTCAGGAGATAAAATTGCATTTTATATTATTACTGTTATATAGGAAAATTATCAATTTTTATATTTTATATAAAATATTTTCTTGACAATTCACATAAATGTGTTTTTGTCGACGTGTTTCGAACCATTTATTGTGGTTAATCATCAAGACATAGTTAGATAGCTCGAACCAAAGACCATATAAATACAATAGAGATGCAATGACCAAATTCCAGTTGATAAAAATAAATAATAAAATATTCAAAATGAACGTTAGAGAGAAAAGTGAAATCATTAAAGTTATTAAAAAAGAAAAAGAAAAATATAGAATAGAAATAAAAAGGAGAATACAAATAGTTTAATAAAATTCATTAATTAATTAATTAGTTTAGATATATGAACAAATAAAAAAAATTAAAACAAATAAAAATAAAAATAAAGAAATTAAATAAGAAAACCAAAGAAATTTCTCAAGTTAGAGAACCATGATTAAAGGATAATAATATTAAGGATCAAAACATGAACTTAAAATAAATATAAAAGAAAATCAAAACCATGTATATATTATAATATATAATATAATATATATATATAATATATATATATATATATATATATATATTAAATATATATATTATATTATATATGTCCGCTCAGGGTAGCTCAATTGGTAATGGTCGCGGAAGTGAAGTCTCACCGAACCGGAAGTCTTGGGTTCAAATCTTGTGTTACCACCAACCCCCCCACTTGATTGGGGTGAGAAGATGAACATGATGAAGATGTAGTCCTACCAAGCTTACAAGAAAAGAAAAACTACATTATGTAAAAAAATTAAAAATAAAAAATCTAAGAAATATAAATAGAAATATGAGAAGGGGAGAAACAAAACTGTAAATTAAAATAATACAATGATATATTAAATATTATTATTATTATTAAACATATTAAATTATAAATTTATTATTTATTTATTTATTTATATATAAAAGGAAATAAGGGAAACAATAATTAAGCAAGGAGGGAATAAAATAATGTTAACTGAAACTAAAATAACCACAAAGAAAGGGATCAACCCAATCTTTTACCACTCTAGAAAGAATAGGGCTACAACCAAAAGGGAAACAAAAATTGATAAAGGAATGGAAATTAAAGAAGAAAGAGGGAGAGAAAAAAGAGGAAACCTAGGAATAAAGGGAAGGGATCCAACAATCGTTGATCCTCAAACCATCATCCCAATTAAGTGTCTTAGGCCTTTTTTCAATCTCAGTGGTCTCCCTAAACTTATGGTGATGGATTCAATCTTGTTAATGACCTGGAAATAATCTATACAAATATGGTGCTTCATTTTCGCAATGTGTTCAACCAAAGCTGAGAACCGAGTTATACCATGTTTTAAGTCAGCCACATGTTCATGAATGTTTTGATTGATGGACTGACTGGTTTCTCCATTGTAGGGAGTCCCATAGGAACAAGAGATAAAATAAACACCTTTCATGTTTTTAGGTTCCACAAGGTCCTTGACCGATCTTAGGGAGCTACAAATTGTGTTCAGGGGTTTAAGGGTGGAAGAAACATTTCCTCATAATCCAAGAAATCTTGTTGAAAGTCCCTTGCATAAATGGAAGCTGGACATTGGAGACTCAATCTATGTAACACTCCCTCCACCTAGGTCCATCAAAGAAACCTATCAACAAGGGTAAACATGCGATGAGAGAGGCTACTATAAGGTATTCAACTTCCTTGGTAACCTTAAGGAAATGGAATCGACGGAACACATCAAACAAACCCATCCACATTAGCATCAACACCCCCAGGAGACATGTCAAGCACTCAGACATAATTCCCCTGGGTCCCACTAATATTTTAAGAATTTTAACTCAAAATCACTCTCATACTATAGGAAAGACAATGACCAACAACCCAAAGTCACTCTCATAGGCCTATGTGCCACCGATTGTGGACTTTTCTCACCAGAACTATGCCAACGACCCCAAGATTGGAGCCACTTTTCAAGCCCAGAATCCCAGCCTCTACCTAGAACTTGCCACAGCCTTTAGATTCCATCAAGGATAGGATAACAATGTTGATATATCAAAAATCAACTTCAGGACTAGGCCTGAGCATCCCTAACTAGGACTGACATTCTGTCAAGCACTTGGCATTAATGCAACCTACAGATCCATGATACAAGACATATCATAAATGACTGAAAGAAATTATGAAACATAACCAGAAGGATCACCTCCTTCTCCATTGAACTATTATAACATCAATTTGGTCTTGCATCCATCCATTCAACAATTACGAGTAAATTCATGAAATAATCATGACATGAACCAGTTATATAACCATGTTTATAACCAGCATAAAACCATATAAATATCATAGATAGGACAACCACTAAATCCACTTATAAACCAGTGAAAAGGTAAGAGAACTTAGCTTTTATTAATCATAGCCAAATCTCACCAGGTTTGAGACTTCCATGTACCACCCAACCATAGACATGGCTGAACTAAATCTCTCTTTCAGCCAGTCATCCTTGTGCCATATTCCAAACATGAATGTGGGATCTCAAAGAACAACCAATCCAAGAACAACCAAGGGAATCCAAATGTTAAACCACCTCCACCCTCACCAAACCATGATCGCACCAAAAGTGATGCTCCAATCAAAACTGAACCACACTTAGAATTCCATCCAGAATCCATCGCTATCCATGAGGAATTTTTCGTCTCCTTGTCTCTCAGGCATGACTACAATCCAATCCTAGATCACTAGGCCCTAAACTGAGACCATACTCCTAGTCTTTACCACAATCAAAACCCGAATCACTAGGCCTTAGACCGAGACTTCTCCCTTAGGCTTTACTGTGTATCCCACCAAAACCGGTCAAGGGATTCCTAGGCCTTTGGGAATGAACCTTGAGACCACCTCTGCCCCAGATTATGAAATCCATCTAGAAAACCAAAGCTCAAAACTGATATAAACATCCCAACATACCATGGCATTTAGAAAGAGGAAAGGCTAGGCTAAAAACCACTGTCATAACTTGACAAAACCATGCCACCGATAGCAAGAGAACCATACACCAACATGCAAAGCCATGCATGTCAAAACTAGTTAGGAAATAACACGTGAAAAAGGTTACCTACAAGTATTCCTGCTGAAGTGGCTTCATCCTTCTTTTCTTTCCTTGATCCTTGATTTCCTTCCTTTCCCTTTACTTGTTTTTCCTTCCTTGATCCAAATTTAGAGTGCTCCAAGAAAACTCTAAGTGACCAAGAGTGAAAGAGAGATAGAGAGAATAACGAGAGACATCCAAACTTGAACTCACCAAGAGCCTGCCAACTAATCATCAAAAGCCTTTTTATTAATGAGGGCTCTAATTTCTTCATTTCCCATTATTTTCCTTCAATTTCCTCCTCACATGCAACCTATAACATTTACCTTCTTTTTATCCTATTTCTAGTTTGTTTTCATAAATAAGTGTGCTAAAATGCCTTTTTCTACTTTTAATGCCTTTGCCCATTTTCATTAGCCAAAACACACATTCAGCGATGCCCACTAGGATATATTTGCCCAACATCTATCTTGGAATATGTGACTGTTACCCATGGTCTTATTTTTTCCTTTATTAACTTTTATTACATGGAATTTTCACCATGGTTGTTAGAGAACCCTCCCCCTTGGGGAAAACCATCCTCAGTGTTAAACCACACCAAAGCCTCAACAAAACCAATGAAAAATAAACATACTTCCCATGGAGCTTTATAACTTAGCTTGTTGCAGTATTAAGAATGAATGGCATGCTCAAAAGTATAAGATCATGACAACATGGCCAGATAACAACCATACCGCATACTGGAGCTATATAACATAGCTCATTACGTATTTACAATAACCAAATATACACATATGCACATTTTATAAACCAGTGAATAAAAGGATACAATGTCCATATCAATCAACAAGGGAATCCAGAGGATCACACCTCCATCCTCAAAAGTAGTACCAGGATTCACCTCCTTCTGAGGAAGTCTATAATCCACTATCACAATCAACCTACATCCAATGTCCAACACTATAATCCTATGCCACTTGTCCTCTCAGTGAACAATTACCAAATAATTGTTCTGGGGCGCACTCCCAATGTGCATCTGATTCCATCTGTCAATGCTAAATTATGACAAAAAAATATATCTGTGACCTTCCCTTCTCTGCTACATAGTTCCTTGGGAAATATGGCCACCCCCTTCCATGTATTCATTCGCCTTCCAAGTTCCCCGAAATCCCCTATCTCGGGTGATCCATCCCTTGGCAAGGCTTCCTCACATCGGAAGATGAAACAACTAAGGCATATACCTGCCTCAACCATCATATTGGTCATAGCATGCTCATGGAAATCAATGGACACTACTAGGTACCAATGTCCCACAATGGCTCTGCTCTTGAAGTACTCTAACACCATACTACTGCATGTTCCAATTTCTTTCATTGTTGCCGCTAATTCTTGCAGTCAATTTCAACCACTCAATCGGGCATGTTCATGCATTCCTATTCCAAGAACATAATTTCCATTAGATTCAAAATAAATTCAAATAAATTCAAATCATACCTCCTTGGTACCTCTTCAATAAGGTACAATTGCAATCTTATTCACTTCCTTTCATAACAAGTTAAACTAGCATATTTGACCAAATCATCGTGTATAAACATATCACATCAGGTTAGCTCAAAACAAAACCATTATAGATCAAAATCATAAATCACATGTAACCATCATAAACCAGAATCATAGATCACATGTAATCATCATAAACTAGAATCATAAATCACATGTATAATAAACTTAAAATAAAATATTGACACTTATCCTTTAATAAATCCTTAGCTTCTACCTTTGTCTTTATTCCTTACACACTCCAAATCAGTTGCCACACCCGACAAATAGCCAGTGCCTTCTCCTCAACCATGTGCACATATACATAGTGTGCATCACACACATACAACTACACATGTCATACAACACCATGCAATACATGCATCTACACTAGTATCATATGTACCACATGTAGACAATACCATTTGTACATTTCAACCACCGCACAACATGTACACAACATCACATGTACATGGAAACACTTGCACAACGTGTACACAACACCACCTATACACTGTACCACTGCACAATGCCTATAGAATACCACATGTACACAGTACCATATGCATGACATGTATGCGACACCATGTGTACACAATGCCACATGCACGGCATGTACACAACACCACCTACACACAACACCACATGCACACAACACCCCTCGTACAATAATGCACACAACACCATATGTACATAGCGCCACATGTACAACATGCATGTAACACCACATGTACATATCATCATCTGTACACATCACCACATATGCAAGATTTACACAACACTACATGCACATAACATCACATATGCAACATGTGCACAACAATAGTACCACACATTCAAAACCACACTATCTTTACCAAGTAACCTTGCTTCCAGTGTCTTGTCCATGCTTGTCCTAGCATGTGGCATACCACACCTTTTTCATTTCGTTGTTGTATCTATTGATATAACTTATCCATAACATAGGCATAATATAATCACATAATATAGACTCATAACCATATGATATTGACCTTGTATATTTTTCATGACTACTCATCTCAATTGATTCCTCGTAAGACCGGGAACCTCTTCATGACATTCACCTACATAAGCAATCATTCCTCCACAAGGACGATTCTTGATGACCTTGTTAGACATTGACATAGATATATACATACATACATATATAATCATTAGCATAAAACAATCATCATTTTGTCAGAGAACAACGTACATACATACATGTATACATATATAAACATCAACATAGTCACAATCATAACATAATTACTAGATAACATAAGGTCTAGGTTAAGAGAACTTCCTTTATTCATGCACAACATGAAAAAAATTGAGAAAAATCATTCCCAACATAGCCAAGGAATCTAACACCTCAGATCCATTTACTTTACCTTTTCTAGTTACCTTTCACATATCTGTACTACCACCGCCTATTTACCACTATGGACTGAACCAGTCCAACCAACTATCATAGTATTACCTTCCGTTGTGCTTACCCATGCACATAGATTCATTTGACTCTTACATTACCTGTTGGGTACCACACAGCTCTCCCCAAGCTCCATTAACTTTCCTCTTTCCCAGACAATTCCCAAGACTCAAAACATAAAAGGAAATACCAAGAAACAATCAAGAAGAAAACCACGAAAACCAATAACAACATGACACCACAATAAAGTGGCATAATTATGCACCAGACACACAAAAAATCACAAATCAAGTGCAACCATCACAAAATACCAAAAGCAAAAGACTAACCACAGATACCATGATTTAATCCCCATGGTTCCCAAGGAAAGCTCAACGAGAGCCTTCTTCAAAATTTCATGGCAATTTCTTTGCCATGCAATCCCCTACATCATATCGCCATAAACGCATAACTTTCAGTGCATAAATAAATATAACAATACACCAGGTACCTTATCTTGTTGTGCCAAGCATGTTGCCTTGTAGCTAAACACATCCATGCCATCTCTCAAGGGACTCCAATCCCCTTGAAAAATCCACCTATAACTAGATACTAGCTAATATACCTATCAAATACATTTCAATGAATATAGCACATATCCACATAATTTCAAACAAATCAAGGTTAAGAAGACTTCCTATGTGCAAAGCACTCATTCGTTTGGAATTAGGGTTTCTAAACATAGCCAAAGGAATTCTTGCCCAATTCCTTACTTTAACCTTTTTACTTGCTTGCAATTGAGGCTTACTAGTACTGTCACATCACCCAACTATTAGTTATATAAGAACATAGATTGTTACCTTGTCATGCTAATAACAAGCATGTTTCCCTGCAACTTGGTCGCACATGTCAATCTTACATTCTAAAGATCAAAACAATCATATCTAACAATTTGAAATCAACCTTTACTAAGACTAACAATCATGTCATAATCCATAGTCAACTCATAGTCATTAGAAATAATGCTACAACCATCAAATACATTCAAGTACATATCAACTGTCTCAACACTTATGTATAAGTACAACCATCTTAAAACAAGATCATTTGAACAAATACTCATATTATGCAATTCATCAAACAATCAATCAACTTGCAACATACCATGTTAAATAAATTAACTAGATGACATAATCAAATAGTCAAGAGCCAAATATATGACATAAGCAAACTCGTACCTATTGTATCTTAGGGGAGGCGATCTTGTCTACACAATCAAGCTAGTTAGCATGATATAACTTCTCAACACATCAGCTTAAACATAAATAAGATCATGTTATCCATAACAATCACTAACTAACATGTTCACATCCTATCTCATAAACAATTGTCATTTATGCATAGAAATCACATATGTACGATCAATATATATTTAATCCAGGTGGATGTTGGTGGCCACCCACCTATTCCACTTGGACCCCCAAAATTGTCTCTTTTAGTTTTTCAGTTTTCGTAATTGTAGCACAATTTACTATTTTTAGCAATTTTTCGATTCCTGAACTTTCGGAGCCGTTTTCAGGCCCTAAACGACGTTTTTTTGGAAATTTGGGAGCAACATGGGTCCATGGACCGATGTTTCTCTTCCCAAAGTTGTGGTGCTTGGATATATCTTTCTAACGAGCTATTGCACATGTCAAACGAAGATCAAGTGCCAAAGTTCGACCCTAGGAAGTTGATGTACCAACTTACCCAAAACGGGGCCCACAATTTGGCGTTTCATCTTCTAGGGTAGGTTTTGGGATGTTAAGGGTTTTCCATTGTTTCTCAACAATAAATGAGCCTTCGAGCCTCATTGTAAAATAGTTCAAAGGCATGTAGCCACCACATCTCTTCTCAGAGATAAGCTACCATTTCCCTAGCTGGTTTATTTCCATTTATGTTTGTAAGCATATTTCAGTATTTTACATTAATGAAATGAAGTATTATTTCAGCTGCATCTTTGTGTTTATGGTTATCTCTATAATTTGTTGCGTTCCTGTTTAAATCTGGATCAGTGGTATTAGAGTAGTTTGCTTTTTCTCTGTTTTTCTTTGCATGCCCCCAAAGAGGTCGGGATATAAAGAGTTAAGGCTTGAATTGGTCGAACCTTTGCAAGACCAGCCTCACAAATCCTGATGGCCTCCCATGGCAGATGAGAAAGATGAGGGGGTAAGAGATCCTATCAAAATATTGCTCGAAGAAGCCCTCGAGTGACAAAGGAACACGATGATAGACAACTTTGCCCAGATCGTTCAGCTGCTACCAAGAGGTGATGCATTGGCTTCCAATAGCTACTCTAGAAATGCCACACTTTTTAAGGTACAAGTTAATTTTGAAATCCCCAGATTCAAGGGTCAAATAGATGAAGATGTCGTAGATAAATTGTTAAATCTGCTAGAAGGGTATTTTTCTGTTCATGAATTTACAAGTCGGGAAAAGATTGTTTTCGCTCTTCTCAAATCAGCCCCCCATGTCAAGGACTAGTGGGAAACCTACTACAAGAAGAAGGATGAAAGTATAGGCTCACTATTTTCAGCTACACCCACTTGGAATTCATTCCAGGATACCATCAAGGAGCAGTACTACCCTATCAAAAGCTATGAGGAAAAATACATAAAGTGGACCACACTGCGGCAGGGAAGGGACCAAGATGTGCCGGAGTTCACAAACATTTTTCATACCCTTTGCACACAGTTGGGTATCAAGGATTCTAAGCTACTTTTGGTACTCAAATACCCTAGTTGCCTACATATGTACATCCAAGAAGAGATGGAGTTCCTGAACATCTCCTCGCTCAGCATGGCGTACCCATACGCTATCAAAATCGAGCCAAAGTTTAAACAGAAGAAGTGAGACTTTGGATCTGCCAATCCAAAGACCAAAGGACAAATCCAAGGTGGGGTGACCCAAGACAACTCGTCAAGGCCACAAAAAAAGAACAACACCACGAAGTTGAATAAGGACACAAGAAAGTGGTGTAAGTTCCATAAGAGCCCCACTCATAACACAAGTGAGTGTTGGACCAAGCAGTCGTTTGTGGCAGAGTTGAAGGCTTTAGAATCAGATGCATGTTCCGACCCTGAGTCAGAACCCGACAAGGGGAATGTCAAAGGGAAGCAAATCATTGATGCAGATCCTAGTGCCACTATTGCCACCACCAAGATCCAAAAGAATGATCCCGAAGATCCAGAGGAAGGAGAGCATATTTTCCACTCATAGATGTGGGTGAAGGGTTTGCCGCTGCAATTCATTGTTGACAGTGGGAGCCAGAAGAACCTCATTTTAGCAGAGGTCGTGAAGCGGTTGGGCCTACTGACTACACCACACCCACAGTCGTATAGTATCGGGTGGCTTCACTAAGGACGAGATCTTCAAGTTCGCCAACAATGACACCTTCACTACAGCATCAAACACTTCACATACGAGGTATTGTGTGATGTTGCACCTCTCGATGTTTGTGATGTACTATTTGGCCAACCATACTTATGGAAGCGACATGCTATGTATGAGTTAAGGCCTCGCACTGTTATTATTACTTTGGGTAATTCATTATAAAGGATACCAGAGGTAGCCCCACCTACCACCACCTCTTTGATCTCTGCTAAGAAATGCAGCAAGATCATCTCCCAGACTAGGAAATTCATTTTTTGACTGGTTCACTCCCAAAGTAAGGGGAAGATCGTCACCACATCCATGACCCTCGCAAAGGGTTCCTCCATGCAGTAGTAGCAGCAGAGGGATACGGTCATGAAAGAACATGGGAACAACTGCTCCTCACCCACAGGGGTACCACACAAGCTTCAGGTAGGCAACAAAGTCTGGTTGCATCTATAGAAAGAACGCCTTACAAGAGCCCATCAGAAGCTCCGACCATGCCGACATGGTCCTTACACCATTACCAAGGTTGTGGGAAATAATGCTTTGGAGCACAAAATTCCTCCATTCCTTCGCCTGCACCAAGTGTTCAATGTGTACCACCGTCTACCATGCTTCCCACCATTACTGGACACATCCGAGATTGCAGAACAGCTCACCAGGGACCAAGTTCAGTAAATGGAGGAACTCAATGTAATGGGGACCATTGCTTTCTAAGGGGGGGAGGAATGATCTAGGTGGATGTTGGTGGCCACCCACCTATCCTACTTGGACACCCACAACTATCTCTTTTAGTTTTTCAGTTTCCGTAATTGTAGCACAATTTACTATTTGTATCAGTTTTTTGGGTCATGAACTTCCAGAGCTGTTTTGAGGCCGTAAACGATGTTTTTTGGGAAATCTGGGAGCAACATGGGTCCATGGACTGATGTTTCTCTTCCCAAAGTTGTAGTGCTCTGATAGATCTTTCTAACGAGCTATTACATGTGTCAAACAAAGATCGGGTGCCAAAGTTACGACCCCGAGAAGTTGATGTACCAACTTACCCAAAACGGGGCCCACAATTTGGCGTTTCATCTTCTAGGGTTAGGTTTTGGGATGTTAAGGGTTTTCCATTGTTTCTCAACAATAAATAGGGCCTTCAAGCCTCATTGTAACACAGTTCTAGAGGCATGAGCCACCACATCTCTTCTCAGAGATAAGCTACCATGCCTTAGCTGGTTTATTTCCATTTATGTTTGTAAGCATATTTCAGTATTTTACATTAATGAAATGAAGTATTATTTCTGCTGCATCTCCGTGTTTATGGTTATCTCTGTAATTTGTTACGTTCCTATTTAAATCTAGATCAATATTAGTACGACACCAAATTACAAATATGTCGGCTCATACCTGAATATCACAACCATAACCATCTTCATAGGCCAAGCTAGGTTAACACAATACATATAACATCAAGATTGTTAGCTCCCTACACTACTAGTGTAACCCCTTATTGTTATTAGTCCAACCCCCTTATTGTAGTATTGTGCTCATATAGTCCCCATGTTGTTATTATTGTGCCCCATAAAAGCCCACTATTGTTATTGCTGTGCCCCTACAATATTATTGTTATGTAGGCTCTGATTGTATTGGGACCCCTTAGACTCTTATATATAGAAAAGAGGTCTTCTCATTTGTATCATCCAAGAATTGCTCATTTGTGTAATGTAAAAGAGGTTTACCCCTTTAAGAGACTAATTTTGAAGTCCTTGATCTATCTTTCCTTCTATTTTGTGAGCTGGTTGCATAACATTTGGTATCAGAGCTTTGGATTCTAGGGTTTCGCTACTTCAAGCAGGTCATAGTGGAATATTCACTATAAGTTTGGTTCTGTGAAGTTTTAGAAGCTAAAATTAAAACCCATTTGAGTTGAAATCTTGATGAACCTCAGGTTTGAATTTCAGATCTTTTCTCACTATATTTTTGGAGATATGATCCAAGGAAGTTAGGGTTTTTGCAGGCTCTTGAATTATATCTCAAACATGTAACCTGGGGAAAATCATCATAACTTTCTCTCTGAGCATCAGATTGAAATTTCGTAAAATGTTACAGAACGAGGACAGATTTTTTGTTTTCTGTGTATCATTTCCAGGTCCGAACGTCGAAGCAGTCACACGTAGAACTTCATACAAATTCACTCTACTCAACAAGTTTATAATCAGACCTTGGAGATCTGAATTTACAGAGATATAACAAATTCAATATCCAACTCCCACAAAGCGAAAAAAGGTGTGTAGTCTTTTTAAAATTTTGCATAAGTTTAGTTTGAAGTAATTAAAAGGGCATAGTCAAGCATAATTATCAATCATCGATGCCCCAAATAAAGAAAATGGAGACACCTAGTAAGCAACTTGAAAGCTCTACCATGACTCATGAAGAACCAGAAGAAATGCAACGTGATATATCAAAATTATGAGACCAAATGCAACAAATTTCACTCTCACAAAAAGTAATAGAAGCTAAGATGGATGTTTTAAAGAAAGGCACGTAAGCTAATATGAATGACATGGAAGCTAAGATTGATAGTGTGGAATCTAATATGGATGGTTTAGAAGTAAACATTGAATATTTGAAGAAATACATGGAAGGTTTAAAAGGAGGTTTGGCAAAATTGCTTAAAAAAATGCTTCCTAATGGCAAAAAGGTAGTAGAGGAAACTCGTGATGAGAACAAAAGAAACATTAATCATGATTCCATATAATATAATGTTGGATTGAAGACCCACCATGTTCCAAAGATTGATATGAGGAAGTTTGATGGCAAGGATCCCATAACATGGATACTACAAATGGAGAAATATTTTGATCTCCATAATGTGAAAAACACACAAAAGGTACGCATTTCAAATTTATATTTAGAACCCAATCAATTTGTATGGTATCAATGGATTTTCTCTCGTAAAGAAATTGTCACTTGGTCAAATTTTTTTGGAGGAAATGATAGAACATTATGAGGATACAAAAAGCAAAATCTTCTTTAGCCAATTGATAATTCTCAAACAAAAGGGTTCAATGGTGGAGCACATTGAGGAATTCCAAAAATTGAATATAAGCATAAAAGATATTCCAAAGGAGCATAGAATTGATGTGTTCATAGGGAATTTAAAGGATAACATCCAACATGAGGTTCGTCTTTGGGAACCTGATTCATTAGAGAAGGCATTCAGGTTGGCAAGAAAAATTTAAAGAAAAATTATAGCAACAAGGAAGCCTACCACTCACAACTATAAAGATGGAAGTGTTTCTTCCCTCAGCCTTCCACAACCTACAAGGTTGACACCACAAAAATTGGAAGAAGAAAGAGAAAAGGGCCTTTGTTACTATTGTGATAGCAAATACACTAAAGGTCATAAGTGTGCTGAGAAGAAATTAATTTACATAGATTGTGAAGAGTAGGAAGAAAAGGAACAAGAAACGTCAAAAGAAGAGGATATACACCAGGAACCAACCCTAGAAAAAGAAGAAATGAATCCGACCATATCTTGTAATGCTTTGGCATGAATTACCACTCCTCAAACTCTCAAGATAGAAGGACATATCAAGAAGAAAAAGGTAATAGTGTTAATCGATTCAGGTAGTACCCATAATTTTATTCATTGTAAGACAGCCAAGGAATTGAATTGATTCCTATATCCAGCACCACAGTGTCAAGTGATGGTTGCAAATGGAAGAACCATAAATTGCTCTAAAAAATTCCATAATATTAAGCTATCCATGGGAGAATATGTAATGAATAGTTAAATGCTTTCCATTCCAATTGGTGGTGCTGATGTTGTACCAGGATTCCAATGGCTACAATCTTTGGGTACAATAAATTTTAATTTTCAAGAAGTTTTCTTGAATTTTTTTTGGGAAGGAAAGGAATTTTAATTAAGGGATATCATAGGGAAACCAGGAAAGACAATCAGCTCTAACAACATGATAATTCTTCTAAAGAAAGACCAACGAGGTGTAATTTCACAATTATGTTCACTAGAGGTTCCCACATCAAAATCATCTATTTCTCTAGACCTCAAAAAAGTTTTGGACAATCATTCCAAGATATTTGAGACTCCCAAAGGCCTCCCACCTATTTGTGATCATGATAGTCTTAAATACCTTTTAGAACAAAGATTATCTTTAGAAGAACAACAAAAATGGGTCCCAAAGATGTTGGATTATGAATTTGAAATCATTTAGAAAAAAGGGAAGAAAAATTGTTGCTGCAGATGCACTCTTAAGAAAGGATGAGGATGTGGAAGAAATGCTTTGTGCCATTTCTATTATCTAGCCATATTGGATAAATGAAGCAAGGGATGAATGGAAGAATAGCAAAGAAGTGTGGGCACTCATTCAAAAGTTGCAGCAAGGTTCCAGTACATCTGATACATTTAGCTGGAAAAATTATTTGTTACAGTACAAAGATCACTTATACCTTTGTAAGAATTCCCAACTCAAACAAAATATTCTTCTAGAATTTCACACCTCTCCCTTAGGAGGGAACTCAAGATTTAAAAAAAATACCACAGGGTTAAGAAAGATTTTTTTTGGGATGGCCTTAAATCTGATATTCAAAAGTTTGTGTTAGAATGTTTGGTTTGCCAACATAATAAAGTTGAGACAATTAAGACCTTATGTTTGTTATAACCTTTATCCATTTCATGTCAACCTTGGGAGGAGGGTTTCGATGGATTTTATCACAAGTTTACCCAATTTTGAAGGAAAGAGTGTCATCATCATGGTAGTTGATAGACTTATCAAGTATGCACTTTTGTGCATTATCTCATCCATTTAAAGCTAGTACAATTGCTACTGCATTTATGGAAACAATTCAAAAGCTAAATGGAAACCCAAAGATTATTGTAAGCGATAAAGATCCCATTTTCACTGGAAACTTTTGGATAGAATTATTTTCTTGTCTGGGTACTCAGTTAGCTCATAGCTCATCTTATCATCCTCGATCTGATGGGTAAACTGAGATAGTGAACAAATGTTTGGAATTATATCTTCATTGCTTTGTATCTAATAAAGAAATACAGTGGGTCAAGTGGTTGCCTCTAGCTGAATGGTGGTATAGCACTTCCTTCTGCATTGCAGCAAAAATGACCCCATTTACGACACTTTATGGATATCATCCACCATCCATAAAATCATATTTAAAAGAAAATTCTAAGGTTCAAGCATTGGAAGATCACATCGAGCATCAAAAACAAGTTCTTAAAATCTGAAAGGATAACCTCACTTTGGTGTAAAATAGAATGAAACAACAGATAGATCAACATCACAGGAAAATAACTTTTGATGTAGGTGACTGGGAATTTCTATGACTACAACCATACAAACAAATGTCCCTCAATCAAGCTAATAAGGATAATAAATTGTCACCAAAGTATTATGGTCCATACAACGTGTTACAAAAGATTGGTACTATGGAATACAAATTGGAGCTTCTTGCATCTTCCCGAGTGCACCCAGTTTTCCATGTTTCATGCTTAAAGAAGGTTATAGATGAGAAGATCCCAGTTCAAACAATATTGTCAGAAATTTACGAGGAAGGAAAAATTATATTAGAGCCTGATGCAGTCACAAAAACAAGAAATCAATAGCTATGAAATCGATCAATTTCAGAGTATCTCATCAAGTGGAAGAACTTACCCTCTAAAGGTTCCACATGAGAGGATGAGAATTTTATATAGAAGCATCCTGAACTACTCAAGCATTGAGGACAACAATTTTTGAAGGAGAGGTGTTACCGGGAATAGTGTCCACTTAAAGCTGTTATTCCCACTAAGACTGGTAGCTATCTTAGAAACAAACAAGTTAAAACTACTTTCGTTTTCCTTTATGAAAAATAGACAAGAGGAGAACAGAGGACACCAACCTTTGTCTTGTGCTTGGTTCCTTGCTCGATTCCTCTCCTTCTCGATAGATCCTTGCCGCTCCTTCTTTGTCTACACAGCTTCAGAGAGCACCTGTGGAATCAAAGCAGCATAATACTATCGAAGAATAGAGATCTATATTCATAAACAACACAGGACTAGATATGTATTAACCACACAAATGCATATACAATCAAACATACATGAATGTGGAGGAAAACTTGTATAGCTTTATTAATATCAAGAATAGCAAGAGGATTACAACCAATTGTTCTGACCCAGCATCATCCTCCAGCAAGAAAGCCCTTCTTCACCTCAAGTAAATCTTAGATCACCAACACTATGATGTTACACCAGAAAACCAACAACACTTCTCTACAAGATACAAGATTCCAGCCTCTGGATCTCTATGATGAGGGATCCATATATAGATGATTGTAGGGGGGTGAGTCATCTTCTGGGGTTTTGATTAGTGTCTTCTCTTTGATAGTTCTTGATTCCACTTGGAGACTGATGATCTCTTACTCATCCTTGGTCAAAAACAGAGAGGAAAGTGTCAGAGGGGAAGCTTCTGGAAGATTCCATGATCTTCCACCTCGCAAAATGTCCCTTCCATTTGTCCATTCCCGACCATCGCACCCTACAGAGGGGCCATTCAGTATTCATCACACCCTATAAAGGGGCCATTCAGTATGCATCACACCCTTTACACTAGGAAGGTGATATGCATCACACCCTCTGCACTGGGTATTCAGTATGGTCCAGTTTTAACCATTTCTAAGCAGTTTTTAGTGGAGAACTTTTGGGAGATGATGTAATCTGCTGACCTTATTCCTTTAGGCAGTGAAGCAACACTTTTCAGGACTTAGGAGCCCTCAGTTTATGGACATTTATGATTGGGGTTGCAGTGCCCAAAAATGTCTATAACACCGTCGAGAATGGTCCACACACATTAGCATGAACTTGCTCTAAGATTGCTTCTGCTTGACTGTCTCGATCATGAAAGGAAGACTTGGTGTACTTTCCCAAGGTACAACCTTTGCATGTGTCAACTTGCTCAAGTTTACCTTTTGGAAGTCCTGTAGATATCTGCTGCATTATCTTCAAGGCCCCATGATGCAAATGGCCCAACCGCCTGTGCCATAACTCGCCAATGATCCGGATTTAAACAGGAACGCAATAAAATACAGAGATAACCATATACACAAAGATGCAGCGGAAATAATACTTCATTTAATTAATGGAAAATACTAAAATATGCTTACAACCAGAAATAGAAATAAACCAGCTAGGGTGATGGCATCTTATCTCTGAGAAGAGATGTGTGGCTACATGCCTTTGAACTCTGTTACAATGAGGCTCGAAGGCCTATTTATTGTTGAGAAACAATGGAAAAACCCTTCACATTCCCAAAACCTAACCCTGGAAGATGAAACGCCAAATTGTGGGCCCCGTTTTTGGGTAAGTTGGTACATCAACTTCCCGGGGTCGCGAATTGGTCGTCTTATCTCCGTTTGACGCGCATGATAGCCCGTTGGAAAGATCTCTCCGAGGACTACGACGGAAAAGACGATTTTTAGTCCCAAAAAACGTCGTTTAGGGCCTCAAAATGGCTCCGGAAGTTTAGGACCCGAAAAACTGCTAAAAATAGTAAATTGTGCTATAATTAAGGAAGCTGAAAAAAACTGCACGAAGCACTTAGAGGGGATCCAAGTCGAATTAGCGGGTGGCCACCAATATCCACTTGGATCAGGATATGCCACAACCAATTATTCTAGCCATCGAATGTTGATTTCTTATCTTTTCTTACGTGACCATAGTTGCATCGTTCATGATATTTTCTTTAGTCCTTCACATATTGCTTCCCAGGAGCTTTCATCCATAATTCCTTCATATGAGGACATATTATGTTGATTTCATCTTATCAATATATGAACCATGACTTCATGCATCTTTCCAAAGGAAGACATCCCTTTTCTTTGATCATGCTCATGAGGTAGAGAATTTACCCATGCTATCTGCAACTATATGATGACATGACTTAATTTGTCAAATATAGACATACTTCTTTTCCCATGTAGGTCATCTAGACTTCCATTGGTAACTTCCTTTCCTTGATTGAAAGTACTTCAACCATCTTGATATGCTACTCTCCTTTGTCATCATGCCATCATCCCTCTAAACAATGGATCCACATAGGGTGGAATGATCAACAAGACACTTGCTTCTTCCAAGAGAGGTGAACCTTTTAATGAAGATTCCAATGAAGGATCTTTATTATCCTCATCCTGTAAATGCTCCTTCCTAACGATGATGATGATGTATGATGAAATCTATGCTAGAACACTTTCTTTTAACCATAAGTACTACTTATGATTTCAATGAGGTTACCAAGAGTTACTTCCTTTCTATGATGACTGTTACAACCATGATGTCATGAGCTCTTGCTTCAATCGTATGATACCATTTCTACTATGATGCATACTATCATACTTACAATGCTTCCTATCATGATACCTATTATTTACAAAAATAAAAAGAACTAAGAGAAGGAGATTATCTCAGTTATAATAGATATCTTTCACTTCCTCCTTCTTTCATTTCCTCCTTCTTTCATTTCCTCCTTTCAGTTTCTTCCACTTCTTCGGTGATATGGAATTCATTCTTTTCTTTTCTTTTGTTGTCCTTCTTGAGTTTCAGATAATCTCTCTTGATGTGCCCATATTCCTGACAACCATAGCATTGGATCTTTGCCATATTCTTCTTATTTTTTTGAGAATCGGAACTCCCAAAATTTCCTTTTCTCTTAGCCATGGCAACAAATGCTTGAACTTGTTCACCTGGTCCCACATTGCTCTTTTATTTTAACCTAGTTTCTTCTATCTAACATAATGACCAGAGTTTAATGAATGGGGTTTCTTCCTTCTTTCCATAAATGCTTGATACAGAGTTTCCCCATTCATCATGTAGTGCATGGAGCACAACTGTGGTCATGTCTTTATCGGACATTAGTTCCCCCAACTCTTGCAGCTGATCTCGTATTTCTGACACTGCCATAAAGTATGAGGTTATTCCTTCTTCCTTTGATATCTTCATCTTGTATAGCTTGGTTCTTAAGGATGTGACTTCTCCAATAATGCTTATTGAGAACAATTTTACTAACTTTTGTAGATTTATTTTGATGTCTCCCACTTTGCACTATAAGGTATGAGGGGATCCTTGATGGATTCTATAAGGATCTGTTCAGCCATTATTTCCCTTTTCATATACTTGTCTAGAGCTTGAGCTTCTTCCTTTGGAGGTTTTGTGATTTAACACTTAACATGTCCAACGACTTCATTTTCTATGAGGATCAAACCTGTCCTCTTCTTCCACGCAAGAAAGTTTGATGACCCAACCAATTTGTTTCTTTCCTTGCAAAATGAAGTCATTTTGATAGATTTAGACATAAATATAAAAATTCTTACTTGTCAGGTGAAGATACTCCTCGATGATGAAATATTCCACTTGATTATTTTATTGATGTTGTTGATAATAGAAGATGTCTTCTTGATGAATATGCCTTCAAGTATGCTTTGTTAGTGATCCTTGGCTCAAGAAGAGGGAGATCACCTTGAGATGAATAGTCCTTCTGGATGCTCCTTTGTTCGGCCATTATGTCCCTTCTTGATGATTAAATGTCCTCTTTGATGCCTTGACCCTTATTGATACTCCTTTTGATGGTTCTTCTTCAAGTTGTAGTTACCTGAGCTCTAATACCATTTTGAGAAATACAGGGAACTAGATTAGGTGATTTCTCTTGCTTTGATAACTGCTTGTGATGTATTTTTACTTAATCATCTTATTCTTTCACTTGATTATATTTAGTGTTCTTATCATCAAATAACTACCAAATCATAAATAATAATGAGACAAGAGGACAAAAGATATAGGCAAGCCAAAATCTCTCCGATTGAGAGGAAAACCCACCAAAATTCTTCTCTTCTTATAGATCTTCAATTAATAAATTCCAAAACCTAAGACCATTGACCAAGACCATCTAGGATGAAGTCAAATATTTCCTTCTTGACGATATTTCCTTCCAACAACTTCTACAATTTCGACCTCCAACAGATTCTTCTGCAACTTCGATCCCCAACCGAATCTTCTGCAACCTCAACCTCCCTACAGATTCTTCTGCGACTTCAACCTCCAATAGTTTCTTCTGTAGAAACCCTAGATCTTACATGTGAGAAGATTATGATAGATCCTTTCTCCTTTCTTCTTCGCTTGAGTTGATTCTCTCTCCTAGAGAACTCAGCTTGCAAAGTGTATTTCTTCATGCCCTAACTCAACTTCTACAACTATGTCCTTGTTGTTGCAATAAGTGTCTTGATTCCTTCGCATGTGTGAAGAGTAATAGCCCAAAAACTGTAAAAAAATCTTGCTCTTTTTTCCCTCTTCTTGTCCTTCTCTTCTTCGCACCCTTTTCTTCTTTCTTGATCTAACTTATGTGAGGTGAGTGAGTGACCTAAGTGAGGTTGAAGTCTCCATTATATATTGGTCTCTTACTAGGTCGAATTGCTTATTTTAGGCCGACTTGTCCACTTGGGAAGGACGAATTGATTTTTGCACCATGATGAGGTCTTGGAGGGTCTTTTGACTCTACTTTAACTCAAATAATTTTTCTTTACACGATGTAACATGCCCTAATGGGTCTTCAATACATGACAATGACTCAATTGACTTGTAGACTGCATGACAAGCCCTAGAAGCACTCAATGGGTGCTTGAACTTAAAATAAATTTCCCTTGAGCATGAAACCCATGCCTCAAGAATAACAATGATAAATTTATTTCTCTTTACATTAAATACATAGAATCATGATTATAGATGTCATTATGAAGACCAAACCTAGTTACATATTTCAAAACACACAGACAAACACATATGAGGAATATATATCTTTTGATTTTTGAGTGATTTTTTGAAAACAAGGTTTGAAATCATTATAAATATATACTCATTATGAGGTCAAGATGTGACGTGTAGGAGTTAAACCCTGCTGGAGAGGATAACAATATTACTCTCAACCACCTGAGCTACATCCAATTGATTATCATCTCCCTATTATATAAACAAAATGTCACTATTACATTTGGAATCAAAGTCGAACATGAAATCAATGTTTAAAATGCGAATTAAATATTGAACACGAATCTCTTGAACATCACATATACATCAAGGTAGTGATATAAAAAAATAATGTTTTGATCACTTAAACTTCAAAAAAACCATTATACTCACATGTATATTTTTTTCTTACTCACCCATTAAACATCAGTAAGCTAACATAACATGAACATCAAATTGACATTAATAATGTCAATGAAGTGAGGAATTCTGTTAAAAATATATTTAAAAAAATGAAAATCAACCATGTTTATTTTATGTATAATCAATGCTAGTGGTGTACCTTCGATGCAAAATCAACATTTCTACTCATCGATTTAACATTGAATATGACACACACAAATGAAATAATGGTCAATTAAGTGTTGAATGTTTGATATCAAACTTTTTTGGGATAAAAATATTTAGAGCAAGGAATTTTAATTACAAAGACCCTGAAATTTGTTAATGTGGTCTACAATGGGTAACATGAGTTTTATACCCTAGGGGTTAGAAGTACTCTTGTATTGGAAGAGGAAATGGGTACTATCCATGCTATAATGTCCTTTTTAATGCACAATGGTAAACCCATTCCAAGCAACATATTTGAAGCCTTTGTTATGCTTGCCATGACTACATGTAACAACATGGTAATTTAAAGTGACTAATAAAAGGTAATAATAAGGTCCTTGATGGAACTAACAATTTATATAGATTGTGAGTTTATCACTAGTAATGTAAAATACATATTGGTTATGTCAAGTCCAGGTGTCTTCATAATATTAAGTAATGTGATGTTGTATCAATAATTTGTGTCCATGCCATAATCATGTAAGAGATAGTGATGGAGTATATTAAAAAATTGATCTACAATATAGCTTCATATTTTCTAGACAAGGCTTTAATGGATTTATCTGATAAATGAAATTGTTGAGGTGCTCATAAAGCATACAAGAATATTATACTAGCATTGGTTTCCAAATACTCTTCAATGACATTATGTGCCTAGATAATGAACTCCCCATTAAAATTAATAGAATTATATAGACAATAGTTTATAAGGATAAGAACAACAGAATCCATGATAAGAATGTATTAGCCTAATTTTTGGAGTGAGAGTAGATCGAGACCTGGAGCGCTGGTGTAGACCATCAAGACCTAGTCTTTTTCCTGCGCTTCGGCACCTCTGCACCCTAGATCCCCCTGCTCCTGGGCCCTCTACCCTATTGCATCGTTCCTGAGCTCCTCCTTTTGAGAGCCTACATCTGTGTGGCTTGTTTGCTGTTAGGAGGGGCCAGTAAGCTAGGGTTCACCCCCATGGAGGTCTTGGGCTCGCCCCAGGCAGGCCCTCCCCCCCCCACCCCCCCTTTTGCTTTCATCTGCCAAATCCTTCTCTCATCTCTTGGTCGGTTTGTCGCAGAAGAAAAATAGTGAAGCAGCCAAGTTTGTCAAGAGGCTTGAAGAGATTGCTGAAATCTCCTTGCCACCAGAGACCCTGATTCAAGTCGCCCTCTCCTTGGCTGAGTGGGCCCTCGTTGGCCAGTTCACCGGTCTATGGCCTTCTCCTAAGTCCACTGAGACCTGAGTCAACAAGAACTGGGCTCCTCTGATCAAGAATAACGTCACTTTTTATTTCTTAGGACGAGGGTTTTTCCTCTTCGAATTCACCTCTAAGGATGAAAAGGATCTGATCTTCCAGAATGGCCCCTATTTCATGGGCCCCTAGGGCCTTTATCTCAACACATGGATGCCAGATTTTGACCCTGTAGTCGACGTTCCCACGGCTGTCCCGGTGTGGGTCAGACTTCCAAATCTCCCAGTGCATTGTTGGAACTGGGATTCATTGAAGCACATCAACAACGCCCTTGGGAAATTCATAGATCAGGCAAACAAAACAGATCAATATGACTGTGCCCGAATCTTCGTAGAAGTAGATCTAGAGGTGGGACTTTTGGAAGCCATCAAAATCAAAGTAGGAAGCTGGACTCACTTGCAGAAGCTAGATTACGAGCAGTTGCCTTTCAAATGCCGAAAATGCCATGTCTATGGCCACTTCGTTGGAGGATGCCCATCTAATGCTAAACTAGATAAGGGTAAAGAAGAAGGCTGGAACCAGGTCAAGCGTGCAAGGAAAACCCAAAAGCGTGTTGGTCCAAACGGAAGAGGTCCCCAGTAGGCCCCTCCTCAACAACCCCCTTCCAGAATGGAGCAAGAAAATAAATTCGCCCCTCTAAGCACACAAATAGAGGAAACACAGGAAGCAGACAATAAAAAATAAACCCCCTCGCAAAAGGTACCCCCTCTTCTCCCAAGGGGGAAAGTCTTGCTGAGAGCTCCAAAGGAAACACTGTCGAAGTCGAGGAAGTTGAGCAAGAATCTGATGGCTTAGAGGAAGAAGGCGAAATAGAAGAATCCCAAGCTTCGATAAGGAGATCCACAAGAGGCCGCAAAACAGATTGGGAAAAAGAAAGCAGGAAACTTTCAAAGATAAGCTCGTAGGCAGCCAACCAACCCTTGAGAAGCTATTAGCATCAAAACCAAAGATGGCGAGAAACTAGCCCCAAGGCTCCAAGGGAGCCAACCATAAATACAAATGATGAAGATTGTCTCCTAGAACTGTAGAGGTATGGGGAGTAGAACCAAAGAAGAAGCCATTAGAAGTTTAATAAGAACAAAAGCTCCTGACATACTCCTCATCCAGGAGACCAAACTAGAGGACTCTATCTTCCTTTAGGCAAGTAAGAAACTCTGGAATAAATGTGAGGTGAAAGAAATCTCAGCCTGAGGGGCTTCTGGTGGGTTGGGCACTCTCTGGAATGCTAGCAAATTCTCAGTTATTTCTGAGACCCTCAACTCTCATTGGCTTTTCTTAAAATTGCACCATTTAGACTCAAAAGAGATTATTAGCCTCTTTAATGTGTATGTCCCTGTGAACATTGGGGAAAAAAAGGCCTGCTGGGAATCCATAAGAAGCCAAGCAGACCTCGTTAACCTTGAGAATACCATCATTGCAGGAGATATAAATCTCACTCTCCTTTCAGCAGACAAGAGAGGAGGCAACGTTGTTCGAGATCCGGTAAGGGAATGGGCAGAGGACCTTATGCAGGACTGGGATTCGCTGGACATCATGCCAATCTCTGGTAAGTACACTTGGACTAATAAAAGAATTGGTCCTAGCCACATTGCTGCCAGGTTGGACAGATTCTTCCTTCAAAGCTCTTTTCTTCTGCTTGGATTAGAGGCTAGAGTCCACATTCTCCCTTGCAACACTTTTGATCATAAACCCATCAAGCTGGAACTAGTGTGTCAACTTGATCTCAGACCAATTCCCTTCAGATTTAGCTCACTCTGGGCTAAGGAATCAGACTTCATGCAGTTAGTTAAGGGCATCTGGTTGCAGCCAGTCAAAGGCTCCCCCTTTTTCATCTGGGAGGAGAAGCTCAGAAGAGTGAAAAGGGCTTTGAAAAGTTGGGCCAAATTGCTGCCCAATCCAGTCAATGAAAGGAAAAAAATTCAATGCACTCTTGAAATTCACCATCTCCAAGCTGAAACAATTGACATAACAAAAGAGACTATAGATAAAGAAGCCCAGCTCCAGCAAAACTATCACAAGGCTTGTCTAGCTGAGGAAGAGTAATGGAGACTTAAGTCACGTAGTCTTTGGCTTAAAGCAGGGGACATGAACTCTTCCTTCTTTCACAAACAAGCTCAGGCAAGGAAATGTACCAACTCCATTACCGAAATCAAAGATGGCACTACCATTGACAAGGATAATGTAAGCATAAAAAAGCAGCCTCCCTTCACTTTAAAAGCCTGTATAGTGAAGATATGAATATGGAACAAAACTCTGATATGATGGATGTGGTCCCCTCCTTGATTACTGTTGAAATGAACCACCTTCTTGAAGCTAAAGTCACCAAGAATGAAGTCAAGGATGCCCTCTTTGCCATGGACCCAGACAAAGCCCTTGGGCCGGATGGATTCTCAGCCAGATTCCTCCAAACTTGCTGGTCAATTGTGGAAAAAGATCTTTACAAAATGGTTCTTAAGTCCCAAGTTTGCCAGAAAATTGGAGGCAACACGAACTCTGCTTTTCTTGCTCTCATCCCCAAAGAGAAAGGAGCCAACTCCTTCAACAGGTTTCGCCTGATTTTACTTTGCAATATTGGTTAAAAATTGATTGCCAAAGTTATTGCTAATAGACTGAAGCTCATCCTCCCCAAAATCATACCGGAAAGCCAAGGAGGATTCATTCAAGGTAGACAGATTGTGGACAATTTCATTCTGGTCCAAGAGGCAATCCACTCAAGCATGAGTTGCAATGAAAAAGGTATGGTTGTCAAACTTGATTTAGCAAATGAATTCGATAGAGTTAGGTATAGTTTTCTGCTGAAAGTCTTACATAAGATTGGATTTGGTGACAAATTTATAAATTGGATTTGAGCTTGCATTTCAGAGCCTTGGATTGCCGCATTAGTAAATGGCAGAGCTGTTGACTTTTTCAAAGCCATGAGAGGGCTTAGGCAAGGGTGCCCTCTCTCACCCCTTCTATTTGTTCTTCAAGCCTCTATCCTCAGTTGTTATTTAGACAAAAAAATGATGGATTAGGAAATCGCTGGGCTCTGAATAGCAAGAGGTGTTAAAAACATAAATTATGCCCTGTTTGCGAATGACACCTTGTTATTGGGAGCTACTTCTGTGCTTATGGCCTCCAGATTTAAAGGAGC
Organism: Pinus taeda; assembly: GCA_000404065.3. Taxonomy (NCBI): domain Eukaryota; kingdom Viridiplantae; phylum Streptophyta; class Pinopsida; order Pinales; family Pinaceae; genus Pinus; species Pinus taeda. The sequence continues at coordinate 81,955 of APFE031570200.1, forward strand.
TCTAGATGAGTTTTGTATGGTTTCGGGAAGCAATCTAAACAATGGAAAATGCCATATCTATTGCTGGAACACCACTTCTAGCTTGCTCAACTCCATTTCTAGAACCTTTGGTTTCGCCGCCTCCTCAAATGGGACTTCCTTTAAGTACTTAAGTCTCGCTATATTTCTCAAAAGAGCCTTTAGCAGAGATTGGCTCCCACAATTGGAGAAATTCAAGAACAAGTTGCTTGCCTGGGGCTTTTCCTGGCTTAACATTGTTGGTAAGTCTGTTCTCTTCAAATCAGTCCTTAACAGTCCTCCTTATTTCAATTTTCTATCCTTCTTGCTCCCACTGGTATTCTCAGAAAAATGGAGGAGATCATTCAAATTTTTTTTTGGAAGGGGGGCAAGAAGAATGAGAAAAAGATTCTGCTAGTCAACTAGGAATCCATCTCCAAACCGTTGTTGGAAGGAGGCTTGAATTTCAAAAATCTTGGCTATCATAATACTGCAATGGGAGCTAAGATTATCTGGAGAATTATTGCACCTAACCCTGGCTGGGCGCAATTGGCTCTTTGGAAAAAATACTTCAAAGGCCAGCGCTCCTGTTGTCTCAATCAACCTCTGACGCTTCCAAATACACCCTTTTTGAAGCTCTGTATCAAAGCCTGTTCTCTTATCAATGCTCATGCCTACTGGGTTCCCGATAATGGAAAAAGGATCAACCTTTAGACAGACAAAATAATGAATAATGAGCTGCTGGGAGACTGTCGCTCTCTTCAAGCGCTGTTAAGATGGATGAATGAGGCTGGTTTGCGTTCCCTGTGGGACATTTTCATCTGGCAGGATTCACGCTGGGCTGGCTGGAATCTTGAAACGCCCCTAGATTTGTCTATGGAGCATGAGGCCTTGCTCTCCAAGCTCCACGGATTGGCTCCAATGCTGGCTCGAAATCAAAACTAAAGAGGTTGGGGTGTGCAGGTTGGTGGATACACCGTAGCTCAAGGATACGCCAAGCTGTGTGAGCGCCCTCATGTGGCCACGAATCCAGATCCGTGGAAAGGGATATGGCATTACCCCTCTTTGCCAAAAATAGATTTCTTCAACTGATTGTTATGCCACTCCAAAATCTTAACAGATGACAACCTTTAGAAGCGAGGTTTCCACGGCCCTTCAAGGTGCAACCTTTGTAAGGTAAATAACATATACAGTCCTAGTATTAATTTGTTCTCAGGATTATTCCAATTTGCAGGAATGGTACACCTCCTCCCATAAATTACTTCAAAGGGACTCATCTTTAATGATTCGTGATATCCATCATTGTAGGCAAACTCTACTAGGTGAAGATATTCCTCCCATTTCCCAGGTTGTTGCATGACGTACATGCACAACATGTCTTATACCACTTGATTGACTCGTTCAGTCTGCCCATCAGTCTGAGGATGATAGGCAATACTGAAGTGAATTTGAGTGCCCAAACCGGAGAACAATGCTTTTGAAAAAGTAGAAGTGAACTTAACATCACAGTCAGAGATTATGACTCGAGGTATGCCATGTAGCCTAAATATTTCCCTCATGAATATGTCGGCAATCTGAGTGGTTTGGTAGGTGGATTTGACAGGAATGAAATGAGCTACCTTTCTTAATTTGTCAACCACCACCATAATTGAGTCATTCTGTTGTTTTGATTGAGGTAAGTCAGTTATGAAATCCAAAGTTATGGTGTCCCAATTCCACTCCGGAACATGCAACGGATTCAACAACCCAGTAAAATGCTGATGCTTAACTTTAACCTGTTGACACTCCAAACATTTTTTTGTTTTATTAAAAATATATTTATAACCATTAATTATATAAAATAGAAACATACCATAAAACATATTCTCTCCTAGAAAAAAATAAATTTAACAATAATATTTACATCATAAAACTTTTCAAAAAAATTAACATGAAATTTCCATTTAAACTTATGCTCTCCATGTGAGAGCAATAATCCTTCGAGAGCCCCTTTAACTGAAATGAGGAGACTTCACAACATGACTCCTAAAATTCCTTATGGAATTGGTTCACTTTACAAATCTTAACTTTTTACAATCTAAACTACTGTTACTCTTAATGAACCTTCTCTAGGGAATTGACGCTAGATTAAAAAGAAAAATGTAGGCACTGATATTTATTTTTTAAAGAGATAAAGGGACATAAATAGTATGTAATTTACGTAATTTTAATCTTATAAATATAATATGCATCTCAAAATTGTAATTTCTATTTTTTTTGGGAAAAATATAATTGCATATCATTTTTTGGTAAACAAAATATGATAATTAATATTTTTAATAAAGATGGAATGTTTTTTAATTATCTATTAACATATATTAATAATATATTAAAAATAATTATAATTTTCAAGAAATTATCAAAAATATAATTATCTATTTAACACATATATTAATTTATATTAAAATAATAAAAATGAAACATGGTTTTATTAATAATTTTCAAACATTAAGAAATTTATCATAAATATAATGAATTAGATAATTTAATATTTTCAAGTTAAAATGATCCAAATATTATAAAAATAAAAACTATTTTAAAAAAAAATATATTTAAAGAATGAGATGTTCTTTTAAAATAAAAGATAATTGGAAAAAAAGATAAGATAGAAAGAATATTAATTATGTATATTTTAAATTAGAAACATTTTGAGTACTTAAAAGTTTAACTTAGATTATTTATGGAGAATGGGTATTTGGTTAGAAAGAGACCATGCACTATTCAAAAACACGTTTTCCTTCTCCTTTCAGAATGTGATCAACAGTCTTGATAATATTTCTTCTTAGCCACCACATTCTTCTCATTCTCTTAGAGTTGTAACCAATAGTCTTGTTGTTCTTGCCTCAACCACCATATTCCTTTCATGTTCAGTTTATCCTAATCAATACAGAGTTCTCCTGGATTTTTTTTGATGGTGCATGTCAAGGATCCCCAAAAATGAGTGGTGCAGGGGCATTCTCTTATTTAAAGAAGATCATTTCCTCACTTTTTCTACCACAATTGGTGAAGCCACAAAAAACAATGTTGAACTCTTAGCCTCTTTCTACTTCTCACTCTGGCATGGGATCAAAACATCTCTGAGATTCACATTTATGGTGACTCTCTTCTTGTTATCAATTGGATGAAAGGTTTGTTGTTCCATGTTTTTCAAGTAGTTTATCATTTGGCTTCTTCTTTCACCTCTATCTCCTTTGATCATCTTTATAGCACTCAAAATCAAACCTCATATGACCTCTCCAACTTGAACTTGGACATGAACAGAGCAAGCTGGAAACTCAAAGAAACAAAATAGGTCCACCATGTTGGAAATCGAGAGGGTTTTTAACTTATTATCAGATCTCCATTACATATAATTACTTGTGAATGTGTCAGCATTCTTATTATTATGCTTTCTTCATTAAGCAATTACTATAAAAACATGAAGATCACAAAAGAAAATAGAACACAAGATATAGGCTCCAAGCCCGGGCAAAAAACCTCCAAGGGGAAAACCCATAAAATAGAATAAAATCAAATGAGATATCCAAGGCCCATAACCACATATATTTTGCCTCTACATGCCAAGCCAAAACTTGCAACAGATTCTTCAACAAGAGGCCAACACCAAGAGATATATTAAATCAAATCATCCACAAACCTTAGCTTCAAGAAGAAGCCCTTACTTTCATATTTTGTCCTTTCTTTTCTTCTCTATCTTCCCTGCGATATTTCAGGCCAAAAACATTCAAGTGTGTGTCTTCAAATGAGCTCCAACTACCCTCTATCTATATAGATTAGAGGGGCTGCAAATAGACACGTCCATTGGTGCAGAGCCCACTTCCAACTTGACATGTAGGCCGACTTGGCATTTAGAGGGGTTCTTGTCCCAAAATTTACATTTGAAAATTTCTTTTTTCTTTATCTTTTACAATAGGTCCAAAATAAGACTTTGACTCTTTGACTCAAAAACCTAAAAGCACAAAGAACATATTTATCTAGAAAATAATAATAATTTTCTTTTTCTTTTCTTTTGCCTTTTTACATAAAAATATCTAATGGTACAAATTACTTAGACAAAAATCAATTACATTCTCGAAAACACCTTACATCTTTTCTCCCCATAGACACATCTCTTTCATTCTTTGAACTAAAAGTTTTATGAATATTATAGCACTATATATGATTTTTGGACAAACAATACATGATTTTTATACAATCATTGATATGTTTTCTTTTTGGCTTGATGGGAGTTAATTTTTATATCCATACCTATTTAGGACATCTATTTTTTTACCCTAAAAAAGACTTAACACTCCTTTATTGCATTACTCTTTTACTCTAAAAAAACTTAGCACTCCTTTATTGCACCTAGTTATATAATTTTATTACTACTATAAAATTATTGATTCTTTTCCCTAAAAATGGAGAAGAAGATTGTAACAGCTAGCTAATCTAACATAATTTTTTTGTTAAAATACAATGCAACAAGGGTAAGTAATTATTGAATTAATTATGCAGTAACAACACTAGTACTACGATGTTATTTGTTTAATGCGCTATTCCTCCTCCTAGTCGGTCCACTGTCCCTTTCTTTAGCTCAACACCCGTAGCTTTAAAGTCAGCGAGCTCAGTTGGACGTGTGTAAGCCCTTTGGAGGTTTGGTTTAGCTATGGTTGGAATTTCGTACTAATTGAATGGTACCTCGGACCTCCGGGACTTTTCCCATGCACCTATGTAGTGGACAGATGGGTGCCTCCTTCATCGTCAATCTCAGGGTGAAAAATCCAACGGTTCTAGTGCAAAGTGGTGGTTTTTGGTGTAACTGCCTTGGCACCTAAGGTTAATTCCAACATTTGGCTGTGGCACTGATGGGGAGACTTTGCAACCCCATCCGACCAGAGAGCCCATCTGCAGGTTGGTGTTTCCATCTTCACACAGAGCTAGGTTTTCTTACCTATTTCTGTTTTCCTCTTTCTGGAAATAACCACAGGATTGTTGTTGGGCCTTTACTGCCATGTCTGCTCATTCTAACTTAACCCTCAACCTTGCAGACTCTGCTACAACTCATTTTCCCACAAGTATTTTGATGCAGTGTGGGGTGTTTCACTCAGTTTATTTCATTACTCCGGCTTTAGAGGTGAGGTCTTTTGTTTACATAGGTTATTTTATCGTTGTCTCAGATTTAAGATTCTCCTCCAGCACTTGCTAATACGTTTTGTTCTTGATGACAGGTAGCACTTGATGACAAAAAACTCTATCCTCGCCAAGGTTGGGTGCCATGTGGCTTCGTGATGGCTATGGCCATAGCCTTGATGTTGAGAAGGTAAGAGGAACCCCACCTCACTAGTTTCCTTATGCCGAGCTAGGTACTTTAGTACTCGACGTTACTTCTATATGTATAAGCAAGGTTATTCTACTATTTTAGGTGCTGAGAAGGTTCGTAATGCGACAAGTGGTGCATACTGATATTTTCCGAGAACCTCTGTCTTTGGCTATTGCTATTATCAAACAACAGTTTTGTTTTATTGTCAATTGCTTTTTGTAGGGCTAAATTTCTAAGACTTCAGGAGGCACCTGATGCCGCCGTATTCGATTTTGTGAGGGGTTTCTTACCCATTAATAATGTACGCATCTTGTTAAGTTTAAGGACTACATGTTTATGTTTTCACACCGTTTCGAAATTTGGACCTCCTACGAGGACTTTAAATCTCTTTGATGCTTAAAGACATTAGCTTGTTTAATGCAAATGCCTCGCTCCACTTTCCATAATTTATATAATTATATTGTGAGTGCTTTCTCGGTTACTCAATATTTTATATCAGTTCTGCAAATGCTCTCTCTGTTACTCAATATTTTATATCAGTTCTGCAAATTCTCTGTCTGTTACTCAAGATTTTATATTAGTTATGCTAATGATTATGGTGACATAGTTATGCCATCATTATCGTTGTTTCCCTTTTAATAGATATATTTTTTCATGCATTTGCAAAACCTTCGAATTTGTTTCTGACTAATGATATGCTGAAACAATGTTCCCTTACAGAACAACCTGACTCTAGCTAATAACCTTCCCTAGAGGCTATTAGGGTAGAAATTAATTCCACATAGATGAACACTTAATCTCCTTTATAGTTCTTTTGGATGGTTAGCATTTTTGAGATAACCCATTATGCTTGTTTACTTGATTGACCGGTTAGTAGAAACACCACAACCAATATTAACTAATTCACCCTTAATCTAACACCATTTCCACCTCGGAACTGCTCACTTAACTGTCCCACAGGGACCTGGTCAAAGGAGTAAATCTGGTTGGGAACCATGCATTTAACCCCAATCGATACCAACATGCACTTATCAGTTTTCATGCTGGCAAGCATTTCTAATTTTACAATGGTTTCACAATGCCTCAATATTGTTTTATATATATATGTATTTATATCTATGAATGAGGTGATGACATGAAAGTTCAACCAACAATTTCGAAGGCCATGCGGTACTACACATTTTCACTTGCAACCTAAACATTTTCCACTAAACTTTAACTTCTGGTAATTATAAATTACTTAGCAGTTCTACTTTAGTTTCTCATTATTACGAACATAATTGGATTTATACAGGTGCACACATGGACACAACCATTAATTATCACATTGAACCATCAAGTCAATAGCCTTAAATAAAAAGTCACATCAAGCGATATGATTTAATTTAGACAACAACAAGAAATATATTCTGTCATTGATTCATTACTCGCCCATTGTCAATTTCTTGTAGACCTATATCTTTAAGAATCGAGTGCCATGACTTCCAACCTTACCAACTGTTAGAAACAATGACTCAAAACAACATAAATTTTACTTATCTGCAATTCTTGAAACTGATTGGGTTGGTGTCTCCAAAATGAAATCGTTCCACCCTACCAACGAAAATTCCTATTACATCCAGATTCCCCCCAAGCAAACGTTTGGCACAGTTGGATATAACCAGCCTAGGTTACCCTTCCAAACCTCAAGATACTAGTCCAATCTGGAATCTCAGAAATCCATCTGATTGGAATAATTTCCACTGGCCCCAAACCAGCTCTGGAAATTATTCTGCAGTTTTCATCTATCCTTCTTCTTCTTTAGGTGGCTACCCTACTGGTAGCCAACCCCCTCTTAGTCCCTCAGGAGCCCTTTTATCTCCAGGACTTTTAGAAGAAAAAAACTGAATAATAACTTCTTCCAAATGTTTCCCCAAACTTATTTAACTTATCATGAAATCATGATATCATCATTCTATTCCGACTCTAACCATTTTTCGAATTCCATAAAATAAATTAATTCCTAATTAATATAACTACCTATTTCTTATTCTTTTCAAAATTATAACAGAAAAAAGTAAAATATTAACAACACTAGCTTTAGTTTTTACTCTCCTATCTGGTGGTGTTACATCTCCACCTCCTCGAGTGGAACACCGTCTACGGTGTTTAGTCTTCCAGCCGCTCCTGGAATAGTGTGGGGTATGCTTTTTGCATAAGATCTTTATCCTCCCAAGTGGCTTCCTTTGGGCTACAGTGCTTCCATTGCACTTTAACCTGGATGAAAGCTCGCCTTCGCAACGTTACTTCTCTCTGATCTAGTATGTGCAGGGGCTCTACCAGGAATTCTCCTTTCGGTTCGACCTGCCATCAGCCAACTGTCACACATTTGTCACATTTGAATATATATACTAAAGATAAAAGAATTACTTTACATCTATACATATCTTAATATTCTTTTACCTGAATATGTTTCCAATCTATGATGTGCTGATGATCATATATATATTTCCTTAAAAGTGAAACATGAAATACATTATGCACCTGAATATGACTGGGTAATGCGAGTTGATATGAAACCGGTCCTATCCTATCTAAGATTTGGAAGGGACCACAGAACTGAGGGGCCAATTTGGCGTACTTTCCCCATCTGAGAGTACTCCTCTTAGGTTTGATTCTCACATAGATATGGTATCCTACCTGAAATTCCCAGTAGGTCCTTTTCTTATCAACATAAGCCTTTTACCTGTCTTGTCTAGCCTTCAAGCTTTGTTGAACCTTCTTCACGGTTCTTTCCATTTCTTCTAACATATACAATCCTAGTATTAGTTTGTTCTCAGGATTATTCCAATTTGTAGGAATGGTACACCTCCTCCCATAAATTACTTCAAAGGGACTCATCTTTAATGATTTGTGATATCCATCATTGTAGGCAAACTCTATTAGGTGAAGATATTCCTCCCATTCCCCAGGTTGTTGCATGACGTACATGCACAACATGTCTTAGACCACTTGATTGACTCATTCAGTTTGCCCATCAGTCTGAGGATGATAGGCAATACTGAAGTGAATTTGAGTGCCCAAACTGGAGAACAATGCTTTTGAAAAAGTGAAAGTGAACTTAACATCACAGTCAAAGATTATGACTCGAGGTATTCCATGTAGCCTAAAGATTTCCCTCATGAATATGTCGGCAATCTGAGTGGTTTGGTAGGTGGATTTGTCAGGAACAAAATGAGCTACCTTTCTTAATTTGTCAACCACCACCATAATTGAGTCATTCTATTATTTTGATTGAGGTAAGTCAGTTATGAAATCCAAAGTTATGGTGTCCCACTTCCACTTCGGAACATGCAATGGATTCAACAACCCAGTAGGATGCTGATGCTTAGCTTTAACCTGGTGACACTCCAAACATTTGTCCAAGTACTCCGCCATGTCCTTCCTCATGCCAAGCCAGTGATAACCTTTCTGAATTGCAAAATATAATTTTTGATAACCAGGGTGAGCCACATACAGACTCCTATGGAATTCATCCAATATAAGTTGTTTCACTAATAACTGGTTAGGAACATATATCCTACCTCTAAACATCAATAGATTTTCAACATTAACACTGTACTCACTAGATTTGCCAGTATCCTTCGCATCTCTAGCCTGTTTCCAAAGGTATTCATACTCTGGATCCTTTTGAATTGCTTCCTTGATTTCATCAACAAAGTTAATTTCTACCTGGCTAAATAAAATTTCGTAAACATGGTGCAATTTCTTGCTCAAAGCATTTGCTACCTAGTTCTCCTTTCCCTTCAAGTGTTTGATTTCAAAGTCGAATTCACTTAAGAACACAATCCTTCTAGCTTGGCATGTGTTCAAGGTTGGTTGACTAAAGAAATTTGTTAAGCTGCTATGATCCGTCCCGATCAAGAATTTCTTTCCCAGTAAGTAGCGATGCCACACCTTTAAGGCGTGCACGAAAACAATTATTTCTAAGTCATAAGCAGAGTACTTTTGTTCATGCTCTTTTAACTTACGGGATTCGTAAGCAACCACTTTATCTTTTTGCATTAGAACTCCGCCCACACCTTCTTTACAATCATTAGTACAAAATATAAAATCCTCTTCTGTGTCTGCAGTTTTTAACACAGGTGTAGTGGTAAGCAATTGTTTCAGCTTTTTAAAACTCTATTGGAAGTCCTTTGTCCATTTAAAATTTGTTCCTTTTTTCTTCAAGGAGGTGATTAGATATGCTACCTTGGAGAATCCTTTTATAAATCGTCTATAATATCCAACAAGACCCATGAAAGAGCATATATCCGCCACATTCGTTGGAATAGGCAGTTCATGATAGTCTCGATTTTCTCCAGATCTACCGCTATACCAGAAGAGGAAATTATATGCCCCGACACTGAATCTGATCCTTGAAAAAGTCACATTTACTGAACTTGGCTTAGAGCTGGTTTTCTCTTACGATCTACAATACTATTCGCAAATGTTCTTTATGCTCTTCTAAACTCTTGGAATACACCAAGATATCATCAATGAAAATGAGGACAAATTTATCTAAAAAGGGGTGAAAAATCCCATTCATCATACTCATAAATGTGGCCGGAGTGTTAGTGAGTCCAAAGGGTAGGACTACAAATTCATAATGACTGTAACACATTCGAAATGTCATTTTATATATATCCTCATTTTTAATACAGAACTGGTGGTAGCCAGACCGTAAATCAATTTTTGAAAATACCACCGCACCCTTTACTTGGTTAAATAGATTGTCGATTCAGGGTAAGGGATACTTGCTCTTGACGATTAATTTGTTCAGTTGTCTATAATCTATGCATAACCGCATAGTGCCATCCTTTTTCTTCACAAATAAAACTGGAACCCTCCAAGGGGACACACTAGGTCTAATGTAGCCCTTGTCCAATAATTCTTGAAGCTGCATTTTTAACTTAGTTAACTCTGGAACACTCATTCTATAAGGAGCCTTGGAAACAAGAGCTGCCCGGGGATTAATTCAATAGTAAAATCTAGGTTCCTTTTGGGTGGCAACCCCAAAATGTCTTCTGGGAAGACATCCTTAAATTCTTGAACAATGGTATGCTGTCAAAAATAGACAATTTACCTTTAGAGTTAGTGTATCCTACCTGGATGGCGTAAATTTGGCAGCCTTTTCACATACTTTTCCCTAACTGATGGGTTGTAATGGGTCTTTATTTAACTTCTATTTTAATACCCTGAATTTCTATTCTGCTGCCATTATCAGACAAGAAGTTAATGGTCTTTCCCTTACAACCTACTAAAGTCCAATGTTGTTCTAACCAGTCCATACCTATCAACACATCATAGGATCCTAAGGGCAACACATTTAACTTGGTGTTAGTTTGCTGTCCCACCAAATAAACTACACAGTCATCTATTTTTGCGTTGACTCTTCTCTTAGCTCCGATCGCTAACTCGACCAGCCAAGGATTTTTTAAACTTTATACTTGTTAAATGACATAAATCAATGATTCTCGGGCTACCATAACTTAGGCTTGCACCCGGATCTATCAAAATGGAAATAGGGTGGTTGGATATTTTACCTTCCAACTCCGCCATCGATGGTTGATATTCTGCCTATCGATCCTCTAATGCTGCATTAATCCTTGGTATGTTCCTTGCCAAATCGTCAACAATGGAAGCTTCTTGAACATTTGTAACTAGTTCCGATCTCCCTCGATGGGGACAATTCTTGTAGTAATGGGGTTCTCCGTGACCCCAACACTGCGAAGGAGGTTTAGGAATCTGATTAGTTTCCAACTTACTAGACATTTCGCTTTGTTTTACCTTACAGCAGGGTCTATAACTTTGCTGATTTTTGTTTACAGATACACCTGGTCATTTCCAACCTGGTTACCTAGTACTGGCATTCTTCATGCCTTTGTTGGTTGGGAAATTTCTTTGCCCCTTCTTACTAGTCGATTTTTTGGTACCCTTGCCTTTCTGCTTCATCTGCTGATAGCAGATTTAAGCCTTTCTAATTGCGTCATCAATCGTTTTGGGGTTGTAAAATTCCAACTTCTCCTTCATATAGCTTGGTAAACTGCTCATGAAAAGCTGGACTTTAGCCTTCTCTTCTCGAATATATGGAACATATCTCAACATGGAGGCAAACTTAGCTATGAATTCGTCCATAGATTGTTGTCCTAGTTTCAGGTCATGAAACTCTTTTACCTTGTTATCATAGAATCACTCAGTTAGGTACTTATCCTTGAAATGCTTCTAGAAGTGCTTCCATGTAACTTCTTGCTCATCAATCTCCTTGACTATTTTAGTTCTTCCCACAATAAGGTAGCCTTCCAGTGCAACTGATATATTGCTAATATTGCCTTCAAATTATCATCATATTCATATATTTGAAAGTATTTGTTCATGTTGATTAACCATGCCTCTGTTGCTTCCTCAGCCTCTATGTTATATATCAATGGTTTAATATTCTTAAATTCTTCTTGAAGCTCAGTTTTCTGTCTCTTAAATCCTTTTTTATCAGTTATATTATAGACTCTCCTTCGTGGCCAGTTTTCCCTCCCTCCAACTCCGGACGTTCCTCGTTCTGTCTATGTGACTCAATCCTATTTTCCTCATCCTAGATGGGATTAGGATTTCTTTGATTCTGCCAATCAGATAGACTTTTCATAATCTTCTTCTACTCCAATCATAAGCTTTCGTTGTCTGCTCGTAAATTTAGCATCTCAATCTATAATTACTCGACCATCTCTAGTAATGCAACGTTGGCGTTCTGATGTGGTTCTCCCAGTTGTACCCACACCTCTAGATTATGCCCAATCATCCCTCTGGAGGAGGCAGATCCACTCCTCGTCACATGATGTGTTAGCGTTCTTCCTTTGTGCAACACAATCACTTTTGTTATACTACGATTACCATTCAGGCCTCAGTGTGGAAACATGAAGGCTCTGATACCACTTGTAACAACTAACTAACCTAACATACTTTTTTTGTTAAAATAAAATGCAACAAGGGGTCAATAATTATTGAATTAATTATGTAGTAACAACACTAGTACTATGATGTTATTTGTTTAATGTGCTACTCCTCCTCCTACTCGGTCCACCATCCCTTTCTTTAGCTCGACACTTGTAGCTTTAAAGCCATCCAGCTTGGTTGGATGTGTGTAAGCCCTTTGGAGGTTTGGTTTAGTTGCAGTTGGAATTTCGTACTAATTGAATGGTACCTCAGACCTCCGGGACTTTTCCCATGCACCTGTACAATGGACATATGGGTGCGTCCTTCACTGTCGATCTCAGGGTGAACAATCCAATGATTCCAGTGCAAAGAGGTGGTTTTTGGTGTAACCACCTTGGCACCTAGGGTTCTGTTGTCATTATGATACATATGTTGTACTTGATGGCAACCCACTCATCTCAAATGATAAATTTTAGTGCAGCAAAGTTCACGGAATTTTATGCAGAGAAAGGTTTATTTCATGTGGAGAAAAGTTCACGGAATTTTATGCGGAGAAAGGTTTATTTCATGTGGAGAAAAGTTCACAGAATTTTATGCAGAGAAAAGTTTATAAAAGTTTATTTCATGTGGAGAAAAGTTCACGAAATT
>APFE031570200.1:102391-204570 GCA_000404065.3 Pinus taeda
CATAGTTGCGGGTTTAATTAACTGAAGTAGCGTATATCATTTGGATTTGAAAAAGGAATATTTGACTTGATAATACTGATTCATCCCCCCTCTCAGTATTATTTCCAACAGGTTCATTCCAACATTTGGTTGTGGCACTAATGGGGAGACTCTGCAACCCCATCCGGTCAGAGAGCCCATCTGCAGGTTAGTGTTTCCATCTTCACACAGAGCTGGGTTTTCTTATCTATTTCTATTTTCCTCTTTTTGCGAATAACCACAAGATTGTTGTTGGGCCTTTACTGCCTTGTCTGCCCATTCTAACTTAACCCTCAACTCTGCAGACTATGCTACAACTCGTTTTCCCACAAGGATTTTGATACGGTGTGGGGGGTTTCACTCAGTTTATTTCATTACTCTGGCTTTAGAGGTGACGCCTTTTGTTTACTTAGGTTATTTTATCGTTTTGTTCTCGATGACAGGTAGCACTTGATGAGGGAAAACTCCAATCCTCGCCAAGGTTGGGTGCCGTGTGGCTTTGTGGGGGCTATGGCCGTAGCCCTGATGTTGAGAAGGAAAGAACAACCCTACCTCACTAGCTTCCTTATGCTAAGCTAGGTACTTTAGTACTTGCCATTACTTCTATATGTGTAAGCCTTTAGTACTTGCCATTACTTCTATATGTGTAAGCAAGGTTATTCTGCTATTTTATGTGCCGAGAAGTTTTGCAGTGCAGAAAAAGGTGCATACTGATCATTTCCGAGACCCTCTGTCTCTGGATATTGCTGTTATCAAACAACAATTCTATTTTATTGTCAATTGTTTTCCGTAGGGTTAAATTTCTACGACTTTAGGAGGCACTTGATGTCGTTGTATTCGATTTTGTGAGGGGTTTCTTACCCATTAACAATGTATGCATCTTGTCAAGTTTAAGGATTACATGTTTATGTTTTCACACAATTTCTAACTGTGGACCTCCTACTGTTAGAAAATTATATATTACAGAGCAATGGAACACATAAAATATTGCAGAAATATAAACAAAGAAAACACATAAAACAAGAGAGACACAGATATACGTGGTTCACCCAATTTAGGCTACGTCCATGGAGAAATAGTCAGTCTTTCCTTTTATATCATCTAGCAAACTGAAGAGATACAACCTACATCAGATCCGTTGTAATTCCCTCTTCGCTCTCACACAATATCCTCTTTCTTTCTCACTCAGAATACAAATATACATAGACGCAATACAATTCCCTCATATATAGCGAGGGGTTGCCTTCTAGGGCAAAAAACCCTAAATTAAACATAACTTCTACCGTTAGATCTCCGCCTAATGAACGACCTAGATTGACTACGAAATTACAACATTTTACAAGGTAATTTTGCATCTATTTTTAGCTTTGGGGGCGATGGCCCCAATCCCCCGCCAGGAGGGGGCTCCCAAGGATCGTATCTACCCCCTAGACCCCCCTTGCAGTATACATTTTACAGGCGGCGTTGCCACCACATTACGAACTGGGGTCCAATGTGGCGATACCTCTAAATAAAGAAAATAAATAGGCTCCGCACCCAACACCTACGGGGATTTTAAATCTCTTTGATGTTTAAAGACATTAGCCTGTGTAATACAAAGGCCTCGCTCTGCTGTCCATAATTTTATAATTATATTGGGAATGCTTTCTCGGTTACTCAGTATTTTATATAAGTTCTGCAAATTCTCTCTTTGTTACTCAGTATTTTATATGAGTACTGCTAATGATTATGTTGACATAGTTATGCCGTCATTATCGTTGTTTCCTTTTTAATAGACATAGTTTTTCATGCATTTGCGGAACCTCCAAATTTGTTTCCGACTAATGCTCTGCTCGAACAACGTTCCCTTACAGAACAACCTGACTCCAGCTAATAACCTTCCCCAGAGGCTATTAGGATAGAAATTAATTCCACGCAGATGAACACTTAATCTCCTTTACAATGTTTTTGGATGGTTAGCATTTCCGAGATAACACATTATGCCTGTTTACTTGATTGAATGATTAGTAGAAACACCACAGCCAGTATTAACTAATTCACCCTTAATCTGACACCGTTTCCACCTTAGAACTGCTCACTTAATTGTCCCACAGGGACCTAGTAAACGGAGTAAATCTGGTTGGGAACCTTGCCTTTAACCCCAATCCATATCAACATGCACTTATCAATTATGCACTTATCAATTTTCCTGCTGGTAGACATTTCTAATTTTACAATGGTTTCACAGTGCCTCAATATTGTTTTATATATATGTATGTGTATCTATGAACGAGGTGATGGCATGAAAGTTCAGCCGACAATTTCGAAGGCCATACGCTACTGCGTATTTTCGCTTGCAACCTAAACATTTGCCACCAAACTTTGACTTCAGGTAATTATAAATTACATAGCAGTTCTACTTTAGTTTCTCATTATTACGGACATAATTGGATTTATACAAGTGCACACATGGACACAACCATTAATTATCACATTCAACCAAGTCAATAGCCTTAAATAAAAAGTCACATCAAGCAATATGATTTAATTTAAACAACAATAAGAAATCTTTTCTATCATTGATCACACTTTTGATTTCTTGTAGGCCTATATCTTTAAGAATCGAGTGCCATGACTTCCAACCTTACCAACTGTTAGAAACAATGACTTAAAACAACATAAAATTTCCTTCTCTACAATTCTTGAAACTGACTGGGTTAGTGTCTCCAGAATGAAACCATTCCACCCTACCAACGAAACTGGCTATTACGTCCAGATTCCCCTCCAAGCAATTGTTTGGCACAATTGGATATAACCAGCTTAAGTTACCCTTCTAGACCTCAAGACACTAGTCTAGTCTGGAATCTCAGAAATCCATAATTTCCACTAGCCCCCAACCAGCTTTGAACTTCTGCAGTTTTCATCTATCCTTCTTCCTTAGGTGGTTCCCCCTTCTTTCTCAGGTGGTTCCCCTTCTGGCAACGAACCCCCTCTTAGTCCCTCATGAGCCCTTTTATCTCCAGGACTTTTAGAAGAAAGAAATTGAATAATAACTACTTATGACTGTTTCCCTAAACTTCTTTAGCTTATCATGAAATCATGATATCAACACTTTGTTTTGACTCTAAACATTTTCCGAATTCCATAAAATGATGGGACACCACTTGGAGAGACATATATAGGTTTTGTCCTAACATACACGGTTAATAGTTATTTTTTTAATAATATTGAATTATCAATGTAAATATAATGATTTACATCCTAATATTTTTTTAATATATTAACCTAACTCTTTTTCAAAAATTTATAATGGTATAAATTTTAAAAAGAAATAACATGATTATACGCCATATATAAAACAAAATAATTTTTAATCATATTATTCATAAATTAGTAAAAGTAGCAACCAGTTAATCCAACATGTACAGTAAATAAATACAGAAAGCTGTCCGCTGGTCATTTAGAACACACAGCACACCAACGATACATCCATTGCTGAGGAATGAACTTCAGCGATGGCCATCTAAAGCCAGAATGATCATTCTTTAGGAGAACCACTGGGAAGCTTCTTCACAATCAAAACTGGGCACTGCGCATTACGCACACAATGATCACTTACGCTGCGAAAGAGCGTCCTGCAACATCAATATCACTGCAAATCAATCATCATGGCCATCAATATGACAACATGTTTATTTTGGTTGTTTCATTAACAAGCAACCAAATTACAGTCTCACCGTTTGAGAGCTCCGTGTCCATGGCTGCCGACGACCAGAAAATCTGCCCCGTTCCTTTTCACTGCTTCACAGAGCACATCTCTTGGATCTCCTTCAATCGACTCTGCTTCTGCTGTGATCTACCATGTTCATTCAAGATTGTTTTTTATTGCAAAGAAAACTCCAGAGTACTTTTTTATTTCTATAATGTTACTTGGTATTGAATTTAATTCGATAATAGATTAGAATCTGATAAAGTAGACTGAAATTAAATTCTAAAATATTATCAAATCTAAATCTAAAAATATTTATGATTCTATAAAATATTACCAAAATCTACCATCTAAATAAGAATAATCTAAATTTATTTGATAAAAATACTTTTAAAACATTAAATGAAAACAGCCAGCTTATTAAAAAAAAAAAACTAAATCACTTTACTATTCAAACTAATTCGCGAAGTACTTATAGTTATCAAATTCACTCAAATCAGGGCAGTTCTAAAATTTCTCAATTCTATTCTAATAGCTAATGGTTCCATGAAATTGCTCCGGTCCGGATTTGTTCATTCCTGGTCATAGAATGGTACAGTACTTGGACTTTTTTAGTAGATAAAAATATATTCTTTAATTAATAAAAATGATTACAAAACTTGTTTCTGATTTGCTTTTTTTTTTAAATAAATAATTTTATAGCAGATTTATCATTCTGGCTCCATTTAAAACTTAATACAAAATTTTACTTACATATCATATCCCCTAGATTTACTTATGATTTCATTTAAAAATCTACTAGTATAACCCCTTGGATTGTTTATGTAGTATCTCTGTTATTGCCTCTCTAAGAATCATTACAACTTCAAAATGCATATTATGAAAATGCTATGTTACAGCATCTCTATCGTTCCTTTATTTATTACACAACCCTGTTGATATGCATAAAAGTGAATCATACCAGTTTCAACTGCAATATCCCTTTTTGATAATATGTTTGCAACCCCATGTACTCAGTGATGGGTAAAAAAAATAGAAAATAGAAATGATTGTGAAATTGGAAAATTTTTATTTTTGGATTTTACTCTAGCTTTGAAGGGTGAAAGCCAGAAAGCCAGAAAATTAGAAAAGAGAGAATTTGTAAAAGTAGACTACTACTGATTCTGTAAATATGTTTTTATTTTGAGAGATTTTATAAAAATAAGTTTGAAATATTCTATGTATTTATCTATTAAGTAAGAATTTTGAACAAAAAAAAGTTCTGAAACTAAGGAACCATGTTAGATTTAAGTTTTGGAAAAAAGGGAGGTCTTCAAGAGAAAAATAAGTGGTTTGTCCTTGTTGTTGTTGGGTGAATTGTATCTATAAAATTGCTATTAGAAATATCCAAAATTTAAAATAAATTAAAAAGAAAATGAATAAAACTAATTATTACTAGATTTTAGATTTTTGTGATCCATAATGATAATGAGATTGTCTTTCGGATTAATCACACTATTTCGATTTGGCAGATGTTTCGAACCATCTAAGGATTGAACCACATTAGATGGTTCAGAAAGTAAACCAAATCCTCACAATGTGATTAATCCGAAAGACAATCTTATTAAAAAAAAATCATTATTAGAATATATATATATATATATATATATATCTTTTTTCAGGGGAGGACAACCCCCTTGAAGAAGCTATATATATCTAATTCAACTATACATAGTACATCATATACTGCCGAGCCCCTTGAAGAAGCTATATATATCTAATTCAACTATACATAGTACATCATATACTGCCGAGCAGCCTTTGCAAGATTCGATACCGATCTGGACACCTGAAAACCGACCCCCTACCATCCCAACATACACTCATGTGTATATATCTGCATCTTTATATATTATTAATTTTTTTTGTCTCCATTAAAATTTTTTCATCTAATATTTTGCCATATCGTATAGGATTCAAAATTTAAAATCAGCAAACCTAAAAAAGACTACTTGAACAAAGAGATCATGCAGATTACGTTTCTGCTATTGCAGATGGTGGTTGCCCGAGACAATATTTTCCTTGTGATATCCTGCGTGTCGCTGTCTGACAGATCTGCACACACCTTTGTGAAATCAAACATAAAATGTTTTGACAGACAGATCTGTTGCGCAGATCAACAGTATTGAAAGTAAATTATGAATGGTCGAATATTGTTATGATGATTGAAGGATGAATAATGGGATATAGTTTAAGTGTTACCGGGTCCTCTGAGGCTGGTGGGCAAGGCGGCATGCAGGAGGAGGAGCCTCTTATCTATTCCGGAAGCCTCGTACAGCACAATTATGTTGTCCAGAGCCCATTCTAATGCATTCAAGCTCTGTTCACTGTCATCAACTGCTACTATAATGGTTTTCTTCTCCATATTTTCTTCAATACACGATTACTTTTCTACCTTATGAATTCCAAATATTGGCTTGGAAAGCGCTATATATGGCTTCTCCGCTGAAAAGGGAGAAAATTGTGGATCTGGCTTCCAATGAATGAACCTGGAAGTCTGGGTTGCTTGGATTTAAGTTTCCAGGTACGCAATTGCTAAAATTATTGTATTCTCATCAACTCTCACATTTCACATGTCACCGATTTTTCTAAGTCCATCTAATGAGGTGAGATACTTTAAGTAAACTTACCTTTTACCAAGTCAATCTAATGGGTTGAGTTACTTACACCGCAAGTAAGCTTACCTTCGATTTAACTTCTTATCAACTTTTCCAAATCAATGGTAGAATATATATATATGGGTCGGGTAGTGTGCTTATTTTATGAGTATCTTTCAAACTATTTGAAGGTATTTTCATGGCTTTGGTTACATTAATAGTAATCATAATCACAATTTTGTTTGATATTATTTTAAGGTGTCTTATGGTTTAAGTCATATCAATTTTATAAATTTAAATTGTCATACTAATTTTATTTGATACTAGATATTATTTCAAGGTGTTCTCATGGTTTAGGTTTTGAAAAATAATATATCTAAGTAACTTGTATGTTGAGATATATATATAATGTATATATATGAATGATTTTCTAAAATTTATTTGTCATATATATATTGATTGGGTAGTGTGTTTATTTCATGAACATCTTTCAAACTATTTGAAGGTATCTTCATGGCCCAGGTTACATCAATACTAATCACAATTTTGTTTGATACTATTTTAAGGTGTCTCATAGCTTAGGTCACACCAATTTTATAAATTTAAACTTATACTAATTTTATTTGATACACTTTAAGGTACTCCCATTGCTTAGGCCTTACACCAATTTTGTTTGATACTACCTCAAGGTGCTCCCATGGCTTAGGCCACACTAACCCTACCCTATATTACGGTGACCCATGATTGATACTACCTCAAGGTGCTCCCAAGGCTTATCCCACACCTACTCTATGTTCGATACTACCTCAAGGTGCCTCCATGACATCAATGCTAGGCTCTCATGGGATTTGAATCTTGCCCAATGATGGAAAAATCCTCGCTTTCCGCCATTAGATCCAACCCCTTTGAGCTATAAAATTATACATTCACATAAATGTGGAATAAATCAATATTATTCATATTTTAATAAAGCTTAAAGTAAGAATATTTAGAAGAGTTTTAATAATTTTTTATTTTTATTTTGAAGCATTTTCATGTATTATTGTATGGAGCATATGGAAATATAAAAGATGCATTTTTCAAAGTTTAGGTTTGATCTAATGTGGGGTTTTTTACTAGTGTAACCTAGTGTTCCATTGTTGCGTTGTTCATTCTCCTATTTATTTCTTTATGGGACTTTTGAGCATTAATTATTCATTGCAAAGGTTTTACATGATATGAGAGCTAGTGTGAGCTTGGTCTCTCCCACGAGAGAGGTTTGTGGATTTTATTTGTAGGTTATTATTTTTCCCATGAAAGTCCTTATTGAGAAGGGCATTTTTGTAGCTTTTACAAAGCATGAGAGAGATTGCTAGTGGAGGGAGTTTTACTTGATTGTGCCAATTTGTGCTCATAATGGTGCTTGAGTTTGGACTCAATGAGCAACATGTAGTTACCAAAAAAATATTTGGAGATTTGATACTTGGTGTCATGTGCATTTTAATTTGCTAGTAGTAAGACCATATTGACCCTAAGGACTTGAAAGGGGTCTACCTTGTTCCCTGCTCCTGTGGTATCCCCTACACTGGAGAAATAGGTAGATCTATTAAACAAAGGATCAATGAGCACGCAAAAAACATCAGACACAATCGCTCCCACTCATCAACCTTAACCGAGCATGAGAAAAATCGAAGTACCATGTCTGCATTGAAGAATCCAAAGTTATCACTAAAATAGATCATTTCCACCATAGGAACTTTAGGGAGGTGATTGAGATTGAAAGACACACCATAAATCTTAATAGGGACGATGGTTGGAAATTGAGCAAGTGCTGGAGTCCAGCTCTCTCATCATAACTCATCATTCTTTTTTATCCTTTCTCCTCTTCTTTTATTTTTGGTTTATTTTCTTTTGTTTCTACCTGGTTCCCCTATTTTTATTTTTATTTATCTCTCTCTCTCTCTATATATTATAATTTATTTTATTTATTTATTTATTTATTTATTATTTTTTTGATCCTTTCAACCCCCCATTCCTTTTATTTTTTCAAATTGTTCTTTTTTTTTTAATCTATTATATATTATAATATATAAAATATATATATATATAATATATAATATATAATTTTTTTTTTAAATTTAAATTTTTTTAATTTTTTTTTAAATTTCTTTTTAATTTTTATTTTTTATTATTTAATTTATTTTTTTAATTTTCAATTTTCCTTGACTCTGATTTGTCTTAATTTATATTAGATTCTTTTTTATGGATTTAAGTGCCTCTATTCAGAATAATTTAAACATGATAGTATATTAATAATTGAAATTAATATTATTAATAATTATTGAATTATTTTGGATTAAATATATTTTCCTAACAACTAGTTTTCTAATATGAATAAGTCAACCCATAACAAACAAGATTTTTTCTACATCAATCAATAATATTGAATTACTATTTTTATTTAGCAACCATTTTTAACTAAATATAATATATTTTTCCTTACCTCTAATCCCTAAATAATTAATTTCTTTACCTTCTAACTAATCCACCAACAACTAATTTTTAACAACTAACTTTAGGCAATGCTGCATCCTTACTATTTATTCCTTCCGATCAATGGATTTCTCACCTTGTCCTGAGGATGAACCACATTAGTTAGTTCGAAACGTCGACCAAATCTTAACAATGTGATTAATCCGGAAGAGTTACTTCTATATATAAAATACTTAAGTATAAACTAATTCAAAGTTCTCTTTAGTTTCTGGTTCTTCCTTCATAGCATGGATACATTTGTACAACTTGACTGATTCTGAAAATTGTTTTCCAAGATATGAAATTCATTGTTGGACCAAAAAAGGAGAGATTAGACATTAAAATTGCTTTATCCAATTCTTTTGGGTTTGGTGGTCACAATTTCTCTCTCGTTTTTTCTCCTTATGAAGAATGTAATGAAAACTAACATTTTCCTTGATAATTTTATCATGTTATATGCTCAAGGTTGGAAGTGGTTTGGCCTTCAACTTGGATTGTACTGAAATGTCCAATGGGATATCTATGCAATCATCACTGCTATTTCATTGTGAATCCATTTTCTGCATTTACATAGAATTTGTATATCTCTTTGAAGAATTTCACACTTAAAACTCATGTGTATATTTCAAATCACAAGAGCATCATAGATATAGGCAAAGCAATTGAAATGAATTCACTTAAAGATAACATAATGTAGATACTCCTTGTGTTCTAAAGGGAAATAAAAATTTAGTTGTGGTTAGATGTTGGTACATCACTTCTCTCAACAAGTATATTTTCAAATGATTTTCCCCTTTGCTTTTTTTGCTGGACATAAAATATATAATCTTAGGATTACTTCAGACCACAAATTGACTGACTAATATGAAAATCCCACAAGATGATAAATTAAGCTACATTTGCGGAGAGTGCAATGGCTCATCACTTTGAATATGACGACTGAAGTTGTACTTGAAGAAAAAAATTGCCAAACATTACTTAATATTAAACAGTGAAACACTATTGGCAAATAAGAAGAGTGGTTGTACTCTTGGTTGAATGGTTTGATTTCAGAGGCATACATTTTGCTAGCACAAAGCATCGTGATAATAATGACGACAACAACTCTCATGATAACAGGTAATGATGAGATTACCCAGATAAACCCGTGGTTGGAACGATCACCACACGTTTTCCAACTACATAAAATGAATTGTGTGACCTTCAAATTTCCATGCAAGTTAGTTTGTTATGTGGCTTTATTTAGAGTTTGATTGAGATTTTAGATCAGC
This sequence comes from Pinus taeda, assembly GCA_000404065.3. Classification (NCBI taxonomy): domain Eukaryota; kingdom Viridiplantae; phylum Streptophyta; class Pinopsida; order Pinales; family Pinaceae; genus Pinus; species Pinus taeda. The sequence continues at coordinate 112,516 of APFE031570200.1, forward strand.
AATAGGATTGGAAACAAATTTAGAGTCTAATGTACTTCATAATTAAATGTTGTTTCATGGTACAATTATGTCAGCATTTCAAATGCATTTGTGTTTGGAGTGGATAGAAGGTCTCTGATTAGTCTTAGAATTTGCATGGCATTGATTGGATATACATTCAATAAAAAAATTTGATCAATGTGCATGCATATGATGTCCATTTTAAGGTGTTTGTGAACTCCTGTGAAAAATAAAAATAAAATTGTATCTCATTGATAAGATATGCATTCTCCCATTCTCAATAGTGATTTGTAGGGTGTGAAGTGACCAATAGAGAAATTGCAAGTTGATCTAACAAAGTTTAACTTTTAAATCAAATGCAGTGTTTTTGGGCAAAATATTTGACAACATATACTCATATGACCTAGATGTCATGACTATCAAGCCTTTACTGTTCATCCATTTTAGTTGCAAGATTCCATTGTTTCCAAAGTAGGGATATTTAGTGTCTGCAACCACTCTGAGGAAACCTTGTGTCAAGAAAAAACATGTTATTATGTAATCTTTTCAGATTAATTTGACATCCTTTTTGTAAATTAATAGCTTTTTTATGGCAAATGTGAAGTACATTGAAAACTTGTCAATTTGCCAATATGCAAGCAAGACTTAAAAGTAGTTCTTTCTTAAGTATCTTTGTTATCATTGGGTGGATTATGGTATTGATAAACTTTGAAGCCAAAGACCCATTTTATTTTGCAAGTATTGGCATCACAAGGTATACATGTTACACAAGTTTTTGGAATGCAAAACTTCACCATTACACCTTTCAACTATAATTACATGCTTCAACAAACAACCTTCATCAATTCCACTCTTCCTTATGCTACAACTTTACGACATTCCAATTGCAACATGAGGTGCAATTGCTAGTATACTTTACTTTAAATTTCAGACAAATAAATGTTGGGACTCTTAAAATTGAAAAGTTAACCTTTGTGATTCTTAAAATTGAAAAGTTAACCTCCAGTAAGTTCAATGATTTTTTAAGACAATAAAGATTTTTTAACATATAATTTTAATTTTTCTATGACATAATAAAGAGTTTTTGTTTTTCTATAAGATAACAAGTAGTTTTAATAATGAATTTTCCATAATTGATAATAGAGAGTTTGATTTTTCCATTACTAATTATGCATTCAAATTTTTTCATGGAAAATTGTAAATCCCACATGAATATTCAATTGAATTATAATCCATTTCTATATATTCATGTAGTGAAGCACAACATACTATCTTGATGATAAATATGTAAGTTATGAATTATATTTATTATGTTTAGGCTGTCTGCAACTATAGAGTTACCAAATTGTTTAATGGGATGCCAAAGAAGAGGAGAGGAGAAGTACTGTAATTATGCCTTTTATTTTGAATTTATTTATTTCTAGAGTCTTAGACATCACATTTATGTGAATAAGTGAGAATACAAGTCCTGAGGATGTGGTCCAATGGTTAGGTGGGGAGGTTTGGTCCCCACAGGCATTTTGGTCCAATCTGGGAAGGACTATGTAAGCCTGAGAGCTGCTCTAAGCGTGATTTATTCCCATAAAAAAGTAAGAAGAAAAAATAAAGTATAGGAAATTAAATAAACATGATTTTAGTGTGAATTGTCAAAAATTAAAGTATACGAAATTAAATAAACATGAATGTGATGTGAATTGTCAATTTGATCATTTTTTTCGCTGGGATTGGGGTAAAAGAAATGGCCTTGTAGTCTTACTATACATTGGAGCATAATAAGGGGCACTCACGTTGTGTCATCTGATAGGATCTTCTTGTAATTTTGTGAAAGTTTTCATCTATTTGGGTTGATGGGCAGGTCCACTAACAAACCTTGTGGTCCTTCGGTCACTTAATGGAATGTTTGATAGCTAAGCTCATTACTACTATTGATTGATATTGACATGATTTTTGATTTATACGCAATGACTTTCTTGCTCAAATAGCACACCCTTTGAGGTCCTTCTACCTTTGGCATGCCTTCTTGCTTCTAGTTGGTTGGCTTTTAACCCATCCCCACTTGCACATATTGGGGTCATCAAAGGGCTTGGGAGATGGATACGAGGTTGGGAGGTTCAGCTTGTAATGATTCGTATGTGGGTGGAACCACCAAGTTGCACAATGGAATTCTATTGGTCTCCTACCTATACACAAGAAAATATTCTTTCCTTAAGGTGAAAAAAAAGGAGAAGCGAGCTCCTCCAAAACCTTGTAACTTCTTCCAATTCTTTTTGGTTTACCCAAGAAATTGAGTTGCCAAGTCTGAGACCGTCTACTCTAAAGCGTATTTCCAATAAACAAAAGCACCCTACTTTTTTATAAGCAAAAATGAGTTGTTTTTACATGCAAAATGATCATAACTTAATCATAATTTTTTATTTATAGTTTATTATTATTTAATTAATCAAAAATTTAAAATTTAAAATTTATAGGAACATATTTGTTAATATAATAATAATCAAAATATTATTTCTAATTTATAAAATTTCATAATTTAAAAACAATAATAAATATTATAATATATGCACAAAAGTAAAATATAAAAAAAAAAAAAGCTCCACAACGATTCAATTCTTAATAACTAAATTATATTGTATAATAAGAATTAATATTAACAATGTTTTATTTCTACATGTTGTTGTTTGATGTTTTAAGTAGGAATATGATTATGTAGTATTTAATTAATTTTTAATTTTTTATTATCCAAGTATCATATTAAAAATTGTCGGGCACAATAAAAGTAGTCAACTTTCTATTCAAAAAGAGGTTTGTTTTTTAATAATCTATTCTATCACAAGTTTCAATTTTTAATATAAGAGGGGTTTAATTTTGATTTGAATGAAGATTTGGACATATTGGGATATATTGAAGAATGTATTGAAGAAATTTAAGGTGAAGAACTTAGTATACAAAAGAAAAAAAAATGAAAGTAAAATAAGAGTTTTGTGAGAAATGGGACATTGAATACAAGTGGTTGAGAGATAATATATGAAGCAAAATTAGTTATGAAATGCATATATTGTGAAACACATAAGGAAATTAAACCATGGAGGATAACATTGGTTTCTCTATCAAACAACATGATTCACTAGTCGTTCATGCAAATTCAATATCCCATAAATTTTCACAGGCTAAATTAATATACGACGATGAAAATAAAGCAAAACTTATTCCAGAACATAAAGCATGCATTGATGACAAAACCAAGCAAAGTGTAATAACAACTATGAAATTAGTTTATTGGGTTGTGTAAGAATATTTACCTCTCTTAAAAAATGAATCCCTTTGCTCATTTTCAATGTCTTTACATACACCCAACATGCCAAAGAATAAAGTTTACACATCATATATAGATTATATGGTTGTAAAAGAATTCCTTTTTGCTATATCTGAGTATCTTGAAGTGAACCCCTTTCCTCCTAGTGATCTGATTATAACACAACCCAATGACCTACTAATGGTTAAGTTTGACTCCAAATCTTAACTAGATTTACAATATGCATTGTTTTACAATCTCCTTCATCGTGATCATGTAGCTAGCCCTTTTTCCAAGAATAATGGGAGGTGATGTGGTATCCTCTCAAATTATGGTGGTCAAAACAAAGACCAACTTTCGAGTGACATCACATTTTCATACAGTCTCCAATTGAGGAAATTATTTGCACTGTTGGAAAGCCATATTCTATGTAGAATAATGCTATAAGATACAACATTAAAACGACAAAGTTAACACCCCCCCCCCCCCCCCCCCCCCCCCCCCTCCCAAAAAAAAAAAAATCCATTTGATTCCTCAAATTGCTTATGGAAGGTTTCAAACCCTGATTTTCCAAATTGAGTTATGGTGGTAAAAATGGTTCTTGAAAGCATCAAGATGGATGAAAAATAATATAATGATCCAATCTAGATCATAAATCCCCATTTTGGGAGGCTTTTTGTGCCCAAAGAATTCTACTAAATGAGGTGAGGAAATTTTCCTCCACCTTCTCTTGAGTTTACCATTTAGCTTTGCATGGAAGCTTTCCTTTCAACCCAATATACCAAAGGTCACGTTTCTCTTGTCTTGTAATTTGGGACTTCTTATGCAAAACGATATCCTCTTGTTGACTATGCCCGAGCATTTGGCTCCAAATCCTACATAGAAGGTAGGACTTGTTCCTCTTCTTAATCTAGCATGGAAGGCTCATAGAGTTTTAGATTCTCTATATTCACCATTTAGTAAATTCACATGTATGGTGGTAGAATGAGTCAACAGGTGTTATCTTCCACCTTTACTAATATCTCAAGGGGACCGTATCGCATAGCCTTTATTTTATTATAGGGACCCTTTAGCCGCTTCTTGATTAACTATAACCATACTTTGTCTCCCACTTTGAAGGACTTCCCTATTATGTGCTAATCATGCATGCCCTTGTATGCTTATCATGACTTGTGGTGCATATCCTATACCTGTAGATGGATTTTCATAACCTTCTCAACAATTTTTTCTTCCCTTGAGGCATCCCTTGTAAGATCCCCCCTCACTTCTTACTTCCCATATGAAATATCCAAAGGTGAAGGTTGCAAATATCCAAAAAAAGTTTCAGATGATGACTTCTCAGTAGAAGTGTGGACTGCTCTATTATAGGAGTGCTTTATATATACCATATTTCATCTCGTCTTCATATGCTTCTGATTGTAACCCATGAAAAGATGCACCAAATTCATGTTGACTACTTATGTTTTCCCATCTATCTATGGATGAAATGTATTAGACCTCTTTAAATTCATATCCATCTTCTCCCATAATGTATTCCAATATGCATTGAGAAATTTTGTGTCCCTATCTAAAACAGTGCTCCTGGGTATCCCAAAGTGCACCTAGACATATATAAAGAACAATTAAACTACTTCTTTCCCATTAATGGCCTTTCTATAGGGCATTAGAGCACACATATTTATGAACCTGTCAACTAAAATTAATAGGTAAGGTTCCTTCCTGGTCAACGGTAAACCTCCCATGAAGTCCATGGAAATGCTTTCCCAAGGATGGATGGGTATAGGAAAGGGATGGCATAGACCCTATTTCATATTACTATACTTTCTGGTACACCAAAGCGTCTTATGAACCTAGCTACTTGTTCTTGTGTCTTGGGCCGATATACATACCTCTACAAGTTGGGCATTATATTCCCTACACCAAATTTACTAGCAACCTTGGAGGTGTGAGCCTCTCTAATTAGTTACGATTTCTCACCTTTAGAAACACTTAACTTTTTCAAGTTGTAGAGTAACTCATCTTGGAAGTGATAGTGAATTGTGTTATCACCATCATGCATATGAATCTGGCTTTGCAATTGTTGAAACACCTCCTTGAAGTCCTCATCCTATAAATATGCCTCTCTATATGAATAGTGGGTTAATGGCTCCAGGTGCACCAAAGTTCCCAAAGATGTGATCTTTGATGTGGATGGCCTTGAAATCACATCGACCAACTAGTTTGTGTTTCCATTCTTGTCCTTGATCACTATTGGTGAAAAAGTAAAACAGATAGAGACCTTGGGTTCAAATGCAGGGGACAACAAAGGGTTTGCTATAGTCTAGAGAAACACTGACATTTTCACCTTACCCAAAAGAAGTGAGGCGTCTCACCCGAGGCATGTTGCAACCTTACTAGGATAGGGATTGGAACTAGACATCAAGAGGGTTGAACAATGATTACTATTCACATATATTCTAGGAAATCACATCATCTCATAGGTAACCAACGCAAAGTATAACTAGAAACATATCCACAAAAAAAAATAACATCCACATTCATGCATAACAAAAATTTAAAGAGGGCCATGCAATCAACACATTCAGAACCATAGAACAATATTGCAACTTATTTCCATTAAGCTTAAAACATCATTACGTTTTGGAGCCATGGTCGTTCAAATAGAATCATATAATCATCATACAATAAATAACTAGAAAAAAAATCTAATTCCAATAGGATCCACAACAACATATCTACACAAGAGTTTTGCCTTCCTTTCTGTTGTCTTCTCCTTTGGATTTTATAAACTTTGTTCATCTGAACTGCCAGTATTTTCCTTGGATGCTATGCACTTTCCTCCTTGGTGACTTTTGTGACTCGACTGTGACTGCTCCATCTCTCCTTGATGACCTTTGCGAGTCGGTTGTGCTTGCATGTTCCCCTATTTTCTGTTTGCCAACTTCAGTGTCTGGCAGATCTTGGTGGATTTTCTCACTTTTCCTCGGTTGTTTCCTCCACCTAACCTTTAGTCAAACTTAGTCAAAATGTGTCAAAAACTCTATCCCCCAAAATGAAGGACCCAAGAGACCCCGACCATAATTGATTGAATCATCCTTGAGTCGATCCTTGGTTGATGCCACAATTTCTTCTTGCTATTGCATGGCTCCTGCTTGTGATGCTTCTTCTTGGACTATTCCTTCATGTGTTACAGGTTCTCCTTCAAACAAAGGACCCAACTTCAGGATGGATTGGATGGCTTCGGTCTTGAATTGGGTATATTCAACAAGAGCCAACTTCCAGGAATCCAACATAGTGGTGACTTGCTAAAGAAATGGCGTGGTAAGTTCAACTGTTGGTTGGGCTATTCAGGAGGGCATTCCATTGAGTATCTGATTTTGTGCCGAGTTGCCGCAACTTTTGAAAATGGACCTGTGTCAATGGTTTGATGTCATGGATAAGAGCCTTGGTGGTTCGAGAGTCATCCTCAATTTGCTAGATCTACTTCTCGAGCAAATTAGTTTGTGCAAACATATCCTTTTGTTGGTCAAGGTTAGGTGTAGTCAATGATTGGTTGAATAATTGGTGAGCCTATTGACGCAGAGCATAGACTGGCTGATTTTTCTTGGCAAAGAACCCAGGCCAGTCATGAACCCGAGGGAAGATTTATTGCGCCTCTCTAGTAGCCTAATGAAGGGAGGCCTTAAGAGAATCCACATTGGTAATCTTTTGTTTGATTTTAGTGGCATATTGGGTGGCTGGATCATGGAGCGTTCTTTGGCCTACTACGATAGCCTTATGAAGCTCCCGATTTGATGAATGAAGGTCAGTGCATGTGGTTATGATGTGGTCGCAACAATCCAAAAGGGTGCAAGCTGAGAAATATTCAAGCACATTAGGGAATACCTCGGCGATAGTGGTCCACAATGTCTGGAACTTAGCGTTGATATCGTTGACCTAATGTTGCAACGCTTACTTTTCTTGTAGGAGTTGATAGCACTCACCTGCTATGGAGATAAGTTGTTGCTACTGCTGCTCATGTTTAATTACCAATGTATTATGTAGTGCTTCTGCTTGCCAACTGGTTAGTTGAATCAAGGTAAATATTTGAGAGGACGACCAATTTTGAAGGTCATTGGGCGTCACTGTAGTAGGGAGAGGGAATTAGGATTGCAACAATTTTCCACTAGCAACTGATTTGTCAGATTGGCCTTGGGGTGAGATTTTTGGCTGTAGGCTTTCTACATTGCAGGTGGTGGTGTGGTCTAGAACAAAAGGTGGTGGAGAATTGGGAATGGGGTTGGGGTCTGAGTTATGACGTTTATAATTTCTTGGCCTTGTGGACTAGAGTGGATTTGCTAGCCATTTTCTGGTTTAGGGCTTGGTGCTAGTAGCAATGATAAGAGAGGCATGGTAAATGAATATGTGGTCGTGTTTTGAATGGTGAGGGTGTCTTTGCAAATTTTGGTGATGAATTGAATGATGGAATCAACCTCCATATCAGTCTCAATATTGAGGAGGTTTCCAGTTTGAGGAAGATATGAAATGGTTGTGGAGGGGGAGGTCGTGAAGGGTGATGGGTTGTGAGACATTGGGGAAGTAGTGGAGGTGGATTGAGGGATTTATTTGATGATTTGGGTATTGGTGAGAGAGTGTGGTTCTTCTTCAGTGAGATCAACGGCCCGAGGAGAGGTAATTGGAACAGGGTTTTGGGAAACTGAGGGAATTTGGGTAGCAATCGGTCGAGTGTCCTAGGCTATGGGCTCAATAATAGAATGAGGGCCCATTAGGGGAAGGGAGGCAACCACTGGGATGAATGACAACATACTAATTGGAATAACATTAAGAATTTAAGAAAATAAGGGTAGAGAACTTACTGATGAGCCCAGAGCTTCTAGAGTGTTTCAAGCTAACATCATAGTTGTCTCGAATCTCTTCAAAAAAATATTGAGTGTTTCTTTTGCTGCTCATTTTTGAGAGGTGGAGGGTCTCTCGCTAATTGTCCCAGACTTCACTAATGATGCCTAGCTAGGACAGAACTTTGTTGTGGAATGTATGTTATGAGAGAATGAAAGGCAAAGCCAACATATGGAATGTGTCTGGATTGACAACCTGTTGATGCCTCGAAAATCGTTGCATCAACATTGGGAGATAACCACCCGGTCTGGACCTTAATGCAACTCCTTTTCCGTTTGGGATGGTGGCTTCGACTGGATATAATGGGACCAGTTTCCCAGTGATGAATAAAAAGGGATGGATGAGTGACTGGTTTTCTAATAAGTGATAATGGATGGATGAATTAATCTAAAAAGCGAAAATACAAACAACTATTCTATCCCGGGAAGCTTCTATTCTTAAGTGCAACGTTTGATGATCTCTGTTCATCAATAGGCATATAGATGACTCTATTCAATAAACATACATCTCATATAATAATTTCTTTGTCAAATAGTTGGAACAAAGTAATTAATAAAAATTGTACATTGTCTTTTAATACTGATACATTATGAATTAAAAGAAAGCACGCTGTAACATCCAAATGTGGAAAGTATAAGAATGTTGTTGAAACAATGTATATTCATAATAGCAAGAATGATCAATAACAATTCACATAAAAAGAATGAATTCAGACATAGATAGTAGTACCATATGAGCTGCAAATCATTCCCAACATCAATCGCAATTCGAATTCCTTCTTTCAACTCAGAGATACTTTTAAATAAAGGTAGTAGTGTACATCCACATAAAAGCTTCGTTGTCAAAAATTGGAATAATTGGCCCAGTCTTTATAAAAAAAATATACCTGAAGTACAGTAGTGCAACTTCAGGTTTAAGTCATATGCAAAAACTTAGGACCCCTTCTAAATACATGAAAGGGTCTATAAATACTTAATTAAACTAACTAACTACAAAATTAAAATTCTATTAAATTGGTATAAATTGATCTTGAATATCTCCTCCACAGCAATTTGGTAGTCGGCAACATGATTCATCACTCTGGCTGTTTGCCTTTTGACCTGAGTTGGCATATTGCCAGCATCGGTTCCACTTCTTGAGGGCGGTTGAGACGAGAATTGAGCTGAGCCGGATAGGTGGCATCGTGTATATTGGGAATGATACACCCGATGGCATATGTTAGGCACTTGAGGGTGGCTCTCTGGCTGTATGGTTTTACTAGGAACAACCAATAGGTGTCCCAAGTTAAACTTTTAATACCTGTGATCAATCTCCCATTCTTTTCCAGTTCTTGATAACATGATTGCTCCAATGTTTTAGTTGATAGTAATTTACCTGGTGTACATTGAGAGATCATATTAGATAAATAGAGAGTATTGTTAATTAATTCAATCAAATTACTTGTGGATAATTTGCATCTAGAAACTGCTCTCTCTGCCTTCATCAATTGGGACTGCCATTCCATGAATAGAATTTCTTTATATGATTCTAGGATTTTAGGCAAATTTGCTGCCTGTCCCTCACTAGTGTCCTGCCAAGTAATAAAATATGTTAAGGTCTCATTGGCCTGCTCTAAGTTCTGTCTAGCATCGACTGATTTATTGATTATTGATGCTGTTATGTCACACAGGGGTTCAACTTGAGCAATTTTATGACACAATAATCTTGTTTGTGTTACCAGTGCCTTATTAATCTGTAGTGCTTCTGCCCTGCAATCGGCAGGCTGCGGAAGACTCTTGAACTTCTCTATTTGAAGTGATAATTGAGCAATTTGCTCATCTTTTGTCTTTACCATTTGTTCATTCATCGTCTTTAATTTTGCCAATGCCTCCGATAATTCTTTCTTCCTTTGAATTGCGCTTGAATCTACCCTCTGTTTCTCTTCATGTAACTGCTTGTTCAGTTGATTATTTAACTGTTGCTGCGTTGACAATTACTGTTCTAATTGTTCTGCTTTCTGCTGTGCCTCCGATAGCTATGCTTGTAACAAAACGATTGCTTGGTCTTTTTCTTTTTACAAATTACTCACTTCCGATGCCTTGTCCATGGTGGCCGACGAATAGGCTCTAGCATACTGGGACAACTTTGTTAGGTCATCGGAAGGATCGAACTCCTCCTTCCAAACTACGTTGGCTGTCACTGTTTGTTCAGGGAACATGGAAGGTTGATCAATCCTTCTCCTTTTCCGCTGTCGCTTTACTATGGCCCTGTGTTTTGGGCTATAAAAGACATCCAATGGAGGTATATCCTCCACTTGCAAAATAATTTGATCCAAAGGATCTTTCGGAATTATTTCTAAGTCTGTACTAGGGGGTAGGCCGCTGGTTCCTTCGCTTGGAACCTCTTTTGACGTTGTATCCTGTGTATCAGTCGCTTTGGATGTATCAGCATCTTTCGAGCTTTCTAGATTGCTTATGATTGAGTCGAATTGCTGCCATTCCTGGAGCAATCTCGGGTCAATCTAGGTATCGACATTCACATCCTTACTGCTCTTATCCTGCTCCTTTTTTAGTTCTTCCTCATGTATTTTTTCTTGCTCTTTCCTCTGCGCTTCCTCTTGTTCTTTCCTCTATACTTCTTCCTGTTCTTTCCTCTGGATTTCCTCCTGCTCTTTTCTTTGGACTTCTTAAAAAATTTCTGATGTAGCAGGAGGTTTGTTGGTAAGTCGCTGTTCAGGCTCGCTTGATTGTGTCATCGGGGCAGTGGCTAACAAATCTAGAGGCAGAGTTTGCAACCTCTGCTCTCTAAGTTTGTTAAATTTGACTAACCCGTCGTCGTGATATCTCATTTTAGCTAGCGTTTGAACCTGAAATAATGACTCCGCCGAAGAGAATAGGTCATCAAAAACTCATCCTCTTTTTATGTTCAAACCTTAAGTGAGTTTTTCCTGTTCTAGTACATTATAAACGATTTTCCTTGGATCAAATCATCTGTTAGGAAAGAGTGGCAGATTTAATATATATATATATATATATATATATAATATATTTTTTTTTTTTTTTTTTTTTTTTTTTTTTTTTTTTTTTTTTTTTTTTTCTCTGCATGCTTATAGTCATGCAGAGTGTAAACGCCACACCTTAGAGGAAAAGGAGGCCAAACTTGCTTCTTTGAATTCCTCAGAGTCTTGGTAGCTACTGCGGATGTAAGCTGATATGCTATCTCTCGAGCCAATAGTTTGTCGGGTATATACAAGGGGAGAACATGAGGTCTGGCATGGCTGCCGAAAACTCTTATATATGTAAATTTATCTTCTCCGAACCAGTTTCCTAAGGTTGTCAAATCAATCTCTGCTTGTGAGGAAATCTTAGGAGCAGGTTTGTCAAAAATTGCATAGTAAATGGGCAACATAAATCCATTGCAAACTTGATATATGTGATGCTTATAATGGGCTTTTCACAACTTCTGGTGATAGATATGAATCAACATGGGGTCCTGTGGAGTCTATCTCCACCCCAACACAGGAAATTCGGAGTTAAAATAGAGAGTATCTAATATGTAGGCACTAAAATAAAATGGAGGAATAAACCTATCAGTAATGTGGGTTTTGTTTCTAAACTCAAGAATAGCAGTTGCTAACTTATCAGATAATATATTTCCCCAATCCATTATTTTGCTATTGACTGCTGCTTCAATTAAAGGTACCATCTCGATTGAGAATTTTGAGGAATCATGCAACCCCCAAATCCTACACATCATCGCTCCAGCATAACAATAAGGAGAACACAAGGAATCGACAGAGTACTTACCCGAGGACTCATGCTTGTGTTTTGCGGGGTTCTATCTCCATTCCCGTATAGGTGCTGATTCAATTTCATTTTCATCTCTGAACTTCTCTAGAAACGCTTTGTTATACTTCTTCTCTGGTTCGAGCAAATGGTACATTTGTCTCAAATCATTGGGTTGAAATGAACCGAAGACTCTCCCGTCGATAGTGCAAAATGTTCTGTTTGTAATTGGGATTTCCTCAACTGCCCACCTTACTACATCTGTGTATGGAATAATTTGCTCTTGAGCCACTATCCGGTGTAAGTAAGAATTAGCTAAATCCTTTAGGGTAGCCTCAGATTTTTGGTTCGAACCTACTGTAGCTTGTACTAATGTTTCTTGAGGCTCTTCGGCTTCAACTAGATTATAGATGCTCTGCCAACTAGTATTACTGAGACCAAGACATGTAGTGTCTGAGATCAATCCTTTTTTACTTGGTCCCGAATCGACGATATGTTGTCCTGTTACTGCGGAAGCTGAAGCTGCTCCAAATTTCTTAGACTTCTTCCCCATTTGGCGTAAATTTGCTGCTTCGGAGGAGCTCTGCGCAGGAGATAAAATGAACGCAATGCAGAGAATAGGTGATGCAAACTAAGTATGAAAGAGTTATATCAATCAATGAATGATGGAGGATTAAAATAATACTGCCGCGGATACAACCTCTAAAGAGATTTTGGCATAACTGCTCCATTAATTGGCCGTTTAAACCTGTCAATCATTTAAATGCTCATCATATCATTATTCGTCGAATAATTCATTTAAGCGTGGCTTTGATTTTTGGCGGTTGATCGCAAGTGAATCACTATCGGGAATAGAAAGGCTTTTAATAATAATTTAACACAATATACCCAAGCCTTATCAATCCTTTTTGAAATTCACGCTTAGCTTTATCGCAATCGGAGATCGGAGGAATGCTTGAGTAGTTATATTGGTGTCATTGCAGAATCCTCGATCGCCGATAACGATATCGCTAATTCGCATCGGGAGTTTTTAGAAGAGGGCATTTTGTTGCATGCATGTTATACTCCCCGATCGCCGATAGCGATATCGCATCGGAGCAAAGAGAGGAGACCTTTTGTTACGACTTCTTACCTTCCTGATATCCGATAGTTATTCGCGCTTGTCGCATCGGGGAAAACCAATGGGTCTTTTGTTATGCATCCTTTGTTATTGCGATATGTGATCTTGTGATCGCTTTATCGCAATAATAAAGAATTATTGATTTTTTATTATAAGACCGATTATATATTGTCTCAAAAGGTTTATAATGTTTTGTTTCCTTTCAGATCTTTTGAGGAATGATAAGTTGATACCAATTTTATCTAAAAGGGACCCATTTCATATTATAGTTTTGGAGGTAAAGTTTTATGAAATGGGGGGTTGTTGTACAACACAACACAACCTTAGGCCGAATCTAGGTGGTTCCGTGGTGAAAACCGAACGGTGTGTGAATATTCATCCAAGAGTGATTTTGGGATTCTGGGGACAACTTCTATGATAATGACAATCTTAGCATACTCACTAGTGAAGGAGGCCCCATTAATTTCTTTGTTGTTCACCCTCCCTGATGTCCACCATGGGGAGTACACTAGTACTAGGGGTTGATCTTTGGAGACTGGGGCTAGCTCCCTGCTTTCAATATAGCACCATTTCATCATTTCCAGAGAGATGACTAGATACTCATAGATGAAGTATGTCGCCCGCTTGTATACATCACCGCAAGGTTCAAATAGTTCATTTAGAAAAGAGCTGCACCAGTTCAATTGTTCCCCTTTTTCACAGGTTTCTGCCATTAAGATGGTATCCAGAGTGCATTCACCCTTGGTGTATTAACACATGATCTTCCTGGAAATTATGTGACGGGTTAACTTAGTCGAGGGCACATTGATTAGATTCGATGGTGGCTCCTTTCTCACCTTGTAGAGTAGCATACTTAGTATAGTTATTGTCGCCAATTTTATTTCCATTTTAGAGGTGGTTTAGAATGCAGATGACACCATGGCTCCCATAGAAGATATCCCCATCAAATTTTGGATATCATTGGTGTGTATTCGCTACTCCCTGTCGAGCCATAGGGAAACTCCATGCAACCGACTGATGAGGAACTTTGTTCTTTGCATGGTCGCACCTGAAGTGTTGAAGACCGGTAAATTCCTCAAATTTATCACTGTGGACCATTGTAATCCTTGGAATTTCTATTTTATTATGGAAGAGTGGCTACAACATTTTCTGGTTGTAGCCTTTGTGAATAATTCATAATTGAGCATGGGGAAATGGAAGGATTCTGATAAATCATTGTTGAAGAGCGAAGATTTCTCATATTTACCAAAAATACTTTCAAGTTCTGTCACTCTAGGTTGGGATGGAGGGGTAGGAACGAAAACTTTGGATACTAGATTCATGACTGTACATAATAGACACAAGGGGTCAGTATTTGGACTCAGAACCAGGGGAATTTGACATCGAAGCCAGAGTGAGTAGTTCAGCCAGCTAATCTTTTACAATCGATAAATTAACATTTCCATGCAAACTATATTGAAAGACTTGACACAATACTTATGATTAGACAACTAATAAATATGACAACTTGCTATACTAAATTCAAATCATGGCATTAACGATGACTGTGAGCTGGACATAATCTGAATGACGCAAAAAATCAAAAGGTGGACGATCATGATGGATAATTATTATGGAATGATGGCAAAACTAAAAATATGATAACCAAAATGTGTTAGGGATATTATGGGATATATTTAAACCAAATTTGAAAACATGTTGGAAATTATTACTAATTATGAGAGATAAGATGACTGTCACATGCATTTCCCCGACCACAATCAGTTGCAGAGGGAAGCACTCAACTAACTACCAGATGTGATGAAACTAACTTTATTCAAAACTGACTCAACTTCAAATATACCTAAATGAATCTATCCTAAACCTAACTATGATCCCCTTTCTCAGATGAAACCAATTGATTAAGAAGAGGGTGGTCCATGGAAGGATTTCACGCGTGTACAATTCACCCATCCATGCAATAGAAGTTTGTCCAGTTGCACAAGTTTAACAACTTTGGACTCTCGAATTTCCACAAAAATGAATGATCCCAATGACTACATATAGGAGAACCAGGTCCCCAATTGAAAAAGAATTCCTCTTGATGTGCCAATTGTGCCATGCTTTCTGTTTCTCCTTGTCAACAGTCTGGTGGAAATCAACTAGAAACTTGGCTTCATCCAACTCGCATAGTTTGTTCAGTCATTTTGGAATTGAATCATCCTCTATCATTTGAGTGGCTTTCTTAATAAAGAGTTTGGGAATTATAAACTCAGTGAGCACCACGACTTCTCAACCATAAACAAGCTAGAATAATGTATATTTATGCAATCATTTGACGATGGTACAATAGGACCACAAGATAGCTGGTACCTGCTTATCCCAATCATCTCAGTTGATAAAGCAGATCTTGGTGAGGCCCTTCTTAAGGATCTTGTTGAAAGCTTCAATGGTATTGTTTTTTTGTAGATGGTATGGGTTGCTTTTATGGTGCTGGATCATGAAGTTCTATAGCAATGTGACGATTGTTTCATTAATGAAGTGGTTCCCCTGGTTATTAGTGAGGCTCCGAGGGTATCCAAATCAAGTGATGATATTTTTGAAGATGAATCGGGAAATGATGTCAGCAGTGCAATATTTAATTGGTGTAGCTTCAACCCAATGGGTGAGATAGTCTATAGCAGTAATAATGTATCAAGCATGTGAGTGACGCGCCGAAGAATTAATAGGCCCCATAAAGTCTACAACCCACATTTAGAAAGCCTAGGGTGCACGTACGAGCTGCAAAGGAAGTTCATACTTGTGAGATGGTTGTCCCACTCATTGGAAAACATCACATTTGTTGATGTACTCCTTCGCATCTCGGAAGAGCGTGGGCCACCAGAGTCCTACTTGCAGTACTTTTCTCATTGTAACTTTTCCCCCTACATGTCCTCCCACAAATATAAAGTGGAATTCCCATAACACATCTTAATTTTCATGGTTGAGGACACATCGTTGCAATATATGGTTGAGACCCATCTTGTACAATTGGCCTGCAATCAGTTAATAATCTGTAGCTCGAACCACAATATGCCTTCTCTAGGTTTCTATGTATTCTTTTGGGCATTCACCAATGTTTAAGAACAATGTGATGTCTTCCAAATAGTTAGGGATGGCCTCAACTTGAAACAGATCAGTGTTCAACAATTGGTCATTTATTGATCCCCCCCCCCCGCTTCGCCCAACTCCAACTAGGAGAGATGGTCAGGCCCCACATTCATCCTTCCTGGATTCAAAATGACTTCAAATGTAAAGCCCTAAAATAGTAAGAGACATCTGCAAATTATCCCTTTAATCACATGCTTATTTACTAGATACACATAGTGGTGGGTGAAAAACTTGAAAGGACGACCCAAAAGATAATGCCTTAATTTTTGTAGCGAGTACACCAACTCAAGAGCTTCCCCTTTAGTAGTGGTGTAGTTCCTTTCTGCGGTAGAAAGTTTTCTAATAGCAAAATGAAGTGGGTGATTGAAGTTACCGTCTCCGGGCTGGGCCAAAATAGCTCACAAAGCGATCCTGAACACATCAATATGGACATGAAATTATTTATTCCAATCTGGGTAAACTAGGATTGGAACACTTGCCAACTTTTCTTTTAGCATATTAAAGGCGGAATCACATTCATTGCTCCAGGAAAAATACTCATATTTCTTCAGTAGATTCTCCAGTGGTGCCTTAATCAGGGCATAATTACGGATGAACTTGCGATAGTATCCTGTGTGGATGAAAGTCGATATTGACTAGTTGACACTGGTTGGTGGAGGCATGTTTAGAATTACCACAACCTTAGAAGGGTCGACACGCAATCCTTCTTTTCAAACTATATTCCCTAGTAGCGTTCCGAAAGGGACAGTGAAAATGCATTTCTTCAAGTTCAAAGAAATCTGTAGTTTCTTGCAGCGATCGAACATTACTCTAAGAAAGATGGAGGGTTTTATAAAAAAGTTGTTCACTTTCCAATCATCCATATACACCTCCACGAATCTGTGAATATAGTCACGCAAGGCAGCAATCATGATCTTTGAAAACACCACTGGTGCATTCTTCAATCCAAATGACATGATTTCGTAGGCATAAGAGCCCCATTCAGCCGTGAAGGTGGTTTTCTTCTTATTTTCCTCTATAATGCGAAATTAGTGATAGCCAGTGAACCCATCCATGAAGGAATAAGCTTCATTACCTACAACATTATCAAGGAATTTGTTGTTAAATGGAGTAGGGAAGGGATCATGGATGCAAGCATTATTCAAGATCTTGTAATATACACAAATCTAGATCTCTTCAGAATCCTTCTTATTCTGAATGAAAATTGGACTAACCCACTTAAATTCATTAATTGGGAAGATGAGGCCTACTTCCAACATCTTGTCGATCTCTCTCTTCACCTTCTTCTTGAACCTTGGGTTTAGTCAATACAAATGATGTTTCAATGGTCTCACATATGGCTTCAACATGATCTTCATTCCTACCAAATCCCCTTTAATTCCTTTGAGATCTACAATGGATGAAGGGAAAAGATCCTCATCCTCCTTCAAGAGATCAAAGATCTCCTTGGTGGTCTGTATATGCCAATATTCCCCGCTGGAAGCTAGTTTTGTTTTTTTCTTTAGTTCCAATTTTGTGCTTCCGCAACTTCAAAGGTTGTAGTTGCGGACCAGCTGTTACCAAACCATCTTCTATGTCTCATTCTCCCTCAAATTATTTAAAGATCAAATGCCTTAACCATTCTAAATTGTTAGGTTCAAGATTTATCTTCTTGTAATCCATAACCTCATGGAATTCAGATTCATAGGTATGATTAAAGGCATCCTGGTTGTAATAGCCCTCAGTAAGCTCTCCTACTGGGAACAAGACCCCCTTGAATTCTTTCAAGGCAACTGCTATCCTTTCGTAGTCATCGGCAAACGATAAATCACAGATGAATTTGGTTGTCATGAGATCCCACTCATTGATCTGCCTCTTTGTTTCTTCCTTAAGGTACCAAGCCTGGGGGAATGTTCATAGAGTGTGGACAAAACTATGCATCCACAGACCCTTGGGAATTCCTTCTGTTGTCCACCTATCCTTACAATTATGGATATGCTGGTGAGGATCGATGTACCCTTTGTACTTAAGGAGATTGGGTGAGCAGTCTTCTGAATACTCGAATTTGAATATCAATGCGCACTTGACCGTCTCCCATCCCTGGAGGTGGTTGCGATGGGAGCCCCACCACCTTTCCGATGTCGTTTAAAGGGAAACATCTAGTAAGGGTACCTTGTGTGCCTCCAAAATGTTCAAATACTCTTCATCGATAAAATAAATAACGAAGCCCATACCATTAAAAATAGGGAAATTTCGTACCTCTGTACTAGCCTAGTGGATACGACGAATAGTTGCACATCGACTCGAGTGGATCTCATGGCCTCCTTGCTGCCAATTATCCCACGCAACTTTTGATTCGACTTTGGAGGCCTGAACACTTCTCCATCTAATCGACCCATCCATTGTAGGATTGATGTAGTCTTCCCTCTTTCCTCTTATGAGTCGGTATAATTAATCCAGTAATTTAGGTTCTTCCTTGTCATCTACCGGTTCAGTAAACCTAGGGCCTTGATAAGGATCCAAGGGATGAATGACCCTGACTCCATCCACCTCAAAATTCATTGTTACCCTCTTTAGGTAAATCACTGCATAGTTTTCAAAGGCCCAATCTATCCCTAATAATTCATGATAGGGGTATTTGTCTCCCATGATGTTTATGACTTTAAAGTTTGTATGCATCTTTACCCCTGTTATATCTGTTTCCACATCTTCCAAGCATCCAACTGGGAGGATACAATATTGATTTTCCATGCACAACTGAATCAGGGATAATGCTAGCTTAGGTCTTCCTAGGGCTTCCGAGGTCTTGGTAGAATGTTCACGTCTGAACCCAAATATAACATAGTGTCCTTGATATGGAACCCCATAATCTGGGCATTAACACGAAATTTCCTTCCTGTCCTTTTCTTGTTCCTTTGCACTTGTCTAGAGTGCCTTTTGGGAAAATTGGCATAGACAAGCCCTTTCAAGAGTTCCCCATCTTTGAAAACAAATTTAAGCCTCTTCCGTAACTACCCTAACATCTTCTAATCCATAAACTTCCATGGATATTCCACTGGATAGTTCGTCAAAACAGATATGATAATATTATATTAAAAATATTAGATTCTACACTATGAAAATTTTATTAAAATTTAAGATCTGTAGATTTAACTGTAATTAGTGCATGCATGTGAATGGAAATTATGAAAATAAGTAGAGAACGACAAAATAAGCACACATACACACACACAATACACAAGATATTCTCTCTGAGAAACCCTTTTGGGAGAAAACCTAGCTGGAAGGTGAGGCCGCTTCACTCTCTTTCTATGTCTATAAATATAACTACAGCTACAAAGAAGTAATTCTTGTGGCCCTTGGGATGCTACAATGCACAATTTCTCTCTGTGTGGTCTACCTCCTATCTCTCCTAGCTATCTTTGCTCAACTACGGAACAAAATTCTCTCAAAAGAATGGAATGCCTCTTCCTCCTAGTGGTTTGGTTATAACATGACCTGGTAGCCTACTAGTGGTTAATTTTGGCTACATCAACTCTTATTTAGAGTTATAATATAGAATCTTCAAGAGTATTTTACATCATAATCATGTTTCTAGCCCCTTTTCCATGAATAATGGAGGCTGATGTGGTATCATCCCGAACTATATGTGTGAAAACTGGAAGGTCAACTTTTGAGTGACATAACTTTTGTATACAGACTTTGATTGATGCTCTTCTTGCGCCATTGGAGATATATTTATGTGTAGAATAACATAAAATGAAGCCGCATTAAAGCGACTAAGTTTTACCCCCCAAAAACGTATTTTGATGCCTCAAAACGCTCTTGAAATGTTTCAGACCCTATTTTTCCAAACTGGGTTCCGCCGGTAAAAACAGTCTTGTGAGATGATTCCTCCACTTTTTCCACTCCAAATGCATTGAGATGGATGAAAACAAACATAATGATCTAATCCGGATTGCACCTCCCTATTTTAGGAGGCTTTGGGTCCCCAAAAGATTCTACTAAATGAGGTGAGGACATTTTTCCTCCACCTTCTCTCTAGTGTACCATTTAGCTTTGCTAGGAAGTTGTCCCTTCAATCCAATCTAACAAAGGTCATGCTACCTCTGTCTTATAGTTATGGACCTCTTCTGCAAAACCATATCTTTGGTTAACTCTGCTTAAGCATTTGGGGCCAAATCCTCCACAGAAGGTAGGACATGTTCCCCTCCTTAATCTAGCATGGAAGGCGCATAGAGTTTCAAATTCTCTACATTCACAACTGAGTAAATGCACATATATGGAGGTAAACTAGGTCGATAGGAATTATCACACACCTTTTCCTATATCTCAAAGGGACCATACCTCAGAGCCTTGATTTTCTTACTAGGCCCTGGTAACCTCTCCTTGTTCGACTGTAACCATACTCTATCTCCCACCTTGAATGACTTCTCTATCCTGTGTTGATCATGCCTAGCGTTATACTTCTCCTATGACTTCTACAATGTTTCTTGTACTTGTAGATGGATCTGCTTGATCTTCTCTATGAATTTTTTAGCCCTAAAAAATCATCTCTTGTAAGATCTTCCATCACTCCTCCTTGTTGCCCATGTGTAATATCCAAAGGTGAAGGTTGAAAATATCCAAAGCAAGTCTCAAATGGGGACTTTCCTGTAGAAGTGTGGACTGCTCTGTTTTAAGAATGTTGTATATAAACTAAGTTTTCATCCCAGGTCTTTGGATGCTTCTAGTTGTATCCCCTTAGAAGCTCCACTAAAGTCATGTTGACTACTTCTGTCTGCCCATTTGTCTACGGATTGAATGTTGTAGATATTTTCAACTTTGTGTCCATCTTCTCCCACAATGTAGTCTAGAATGCACTGAGAAATATTGTATCCCTGTCTGAAATGGTGTTCCTTGGTATCCCAAAGTGCACCCAAAACTGGCCAAAGAACAAGTTTGCTGCTTCTTGCCCATTGATGGTATTTTTACAGGGCATCAAAACACACATCTTGATGAACCTATCAACTACCAAGAACATGTAGTCATGTGCCTTCCTTCTTGTTGGTAAACCTTTGAAAAAGTCCATGGAAATGCTTTCCCAAGGAAAAGTAGGTACAGGTAAGGGATGATAAAGACCCCATTTCCTGTTTCTACGCTCGCTGGTACAACAAAACATGCATCCTCTTATGAACCTAGCTACCTGCTCTTGCGTCTTGGGCCAATACACATACCTTTGCAATTTAGCCATGATCTTACCTACACCAAAGTGCCTTGCAACCTTAGATATGTGAGCCTCTTTGATTAGCTGCAAACTGTCACCTTTAGAAAAACATAACTTATACAACCTATAGAGTAACCCATCCTGGAGATGGTAGTCAATGGTGATGTCGCCATCGTGCACATGACTCTAACTCTGCAACTACTGATACACCTCCTTGATTCCTCATCTTCTAAATATGCCTCTGTGTATGCATCATGGGTGAATGAATCCATGTGCATAAGAGTCCCCAAAGTTGTAATCTTTGATGTGGGTGGCCTTGAAAACATGTCGGCTAATTTGTTTATTCCACCCTTCTTATACTTGATCAACAAATGAAATTGTTGTAAAAACCATATCCACTTGTAATGCATGATTTGTTGTAGCTTACTCTAGGCCTACAAGCCGTGTAATGACTGGCAATCTATGTGGATTTTTGTCTCCTTTCCCATTAGATAGTGCTCCCACTTCTTCACAGCTTGCACCATGGCATATAAATCCTTATCATAGGTAGTGTAGTTAAGGCCTGCCCCATGAAAGACTTCAGAATGGTAGCATATAGGCCTTCCTCCCTGCATCAAGACAACTCCATAATATACCCACTTGCATCTATCTCCACTTCAAAGGGTCGCTGCAAGTTTGGTAATTCTAGAACTAGTGCTTGGAAAATCTTCTTCTTTATCTCTTCGAAAGCCCTTTGCTAACCTTTTACCAATTGGAAACTCTTGCCACTTGTTGTTAGGGCGTGGAGCGGTGCTTGCTGAAAATGAGGCTATGAACTTCCTCAGGTACTATGCTACCCCAATGAAACTCTTGAAATCAAAAACATTAGTGTGCACCGAACATTTCATGATGGTATCAATCTTGGAAGGATCTATCTTTAGTTATCCTCCACTGATCACATACCCTAGATACACCAAAGACTGCTGCGCAAATTCACACTTCTTGAAACTTTTTAGTAGCTAGTGCTTCTTCAATGTTTCCAGTGCCTACGTCAAATGTGACATATACTCCTCCCAGGTAGCACTATCTACTAGTATATCATCCAAATATACATTAACAAATGAATTTATAAAAGGGCGTAGTACATCATTCATTAATCTCATAAATGTAGTTGGTGCATTACATAGGCCAAATGGAATAACTAACCACTAATACAAACCTTGCCTGGTTTTGACGGAAATCTTCCTATATCTTCTTCTTTGAATTGAACCTGGTGATATCCAAACTTCAAGTACAACTTGGTGAAGTACTTTGCTTGCCGCATCTGATCTAGAAAATTGTCTATCACGGGTGGGGGCATCTGTTCTTAAGTAGGATTTTTTTCAACACTCTATAATCTATACACATCTGCCAAGTCCCATCGTTCTTTGACACAATGATGATGGGTGACCCACATGGTGATGTACTCAGTCGAATGACACCTTGTTCCAACAACTACTACAATTGTTTCTTCACCTTACTTTCTTTTGTAACAGAATGCCTGTACAACCCAATATTTGACAATGGGAAGTTTGGAAATAGCTGGATCTCATGCTCCACTTCTCTCTTAGGTGGTAACCCTTTAGGCTCTTGGAACACATCCTTGTATGCCTATAACAACTTCTCCAATTTTTGTTTCTATTTCTTATTACACTCCTCCAGAGATGCCTTCCTCTTATTGGCTTCTCTTCAGGTTGATTTTCTCTTAAAAACAATAAAACATACTTCTCGTTGGAATTGATCAATTTCTTGCCTTGGTTGGTACTTACCAGTGATATTTTCAACTTTCCTTTGTGTGCGTTAATGATGAACGATTTTCCATCCTTAATGTGTTGATACTAGTTGGATATCCTCATGAATATTGCATCACAAATTTACATGTATGGACTCCCAAACACGACTCCACATACATCAAGGGGAATCACATCTAGGTCTACTTCATCAATAAAATCAACATTGATAGCAAGTCTAAATTTACACTATTTTGTTACCTTCAAATTTGCATCCTATTTACCCATCCCAATGGATATGGGTTTGGATGATCAAAAAATTCTAGCCCCAACTTCTTGACCAGGTCTGCGGCAATGACATTCACCTATGATCTTGAGTCAAATTAAGCATCAATCTTTGTCTTCTTGACCTATATCTTTGTATGGAAGAGTTTGGTCATTTCTTTCTCTTCCTGTTGCTGAAGGCTACTCAGATTCACCTCCTTCTGTACTGACGTACAAACGATCTTTTCATCCACATCCGAGCTTCTTTCAACTTGGTTGCTTGAATAAGTGGCCATGAGATTATTCTTCTTGTTATCTTTCTTCTTGTTCTTCGGGTTTAGCATGTTTCCTTTCATGGCCATCGATGTTGTAGTGGTTGCTAAGATATTTGCACTACTGTGATGTGTCTGTCGTTTTCATATATTTCCCCCTTTTTTCTTTCTCTTCCCCTCCTTAGAAGCTTCTCGTTGCTCCTTTTTCTTTGATCCACTTGATTGCGCTCTCTTTAGGCCTATGTTCTCCAGGTATTGTGCCTGTACACAAGCTTAGTCCACCGATTTGGGCTTGAAAAACATCACTTACTCATGAAGATGGTGGTAAAGATCCCCCAAATACTTGAGGAGTACATTTGGGTTCTTTGGAGAGGTACCCAACACTATAGCCATTTTCTTGAATTCCGTGGTGCACTCCTGCACGCTTTGGCCCAAATTTTTCCTGAAGTAATGCCATCGGATCCATTAGTATTCACATATCCAATAGGATAAAATTGTGACTTAATGAGGGTTTTGAAATCCTCCCACTTAGTCACTAGAGGTTCTCCCTCCAACCTCAGGGTTTCCGTGTGGCTCTCTGATTTGAATTTGAAACTACTTGTAAATGCTTATCAAGGTATTCAATTAAGTAAACATACATGTTTAAGAGGTGTATGTATTTTCTTCTATTTATGTGTTTTAACTTGATTTGTTTCAGTTGATATTAACCATATATATCAGACATATAAGGTAGCAAATAAAGATCACACATAACAACAAATTTAATAAGGAGTTCACCCCAATATCGTGGGCTACGTCTCTGTGAGCTCTAGTCAACTAGACTTGGATCTTTGGGATTATGGCTTCAATTCTTTTAAAAGTTCCACACTCAACTCGAAAAGGTTACTGACTGAACCTATGGGTTTAGAAAAACCATATACATCCCTGTCATGGCTGTCCACTTTGTGCAGGCAGATCTAGGCTCCCTTGGACTTGATTCCTTCAGTAGGTGCACTAAGCTTCCTTGAGCTTCTTAATGGCACAAACTCCTTCAGAATGCTTCAAATGTCTGTAAAACCTCTGCTAGTGTCTCCAGCACATATCTGACATAAACAAATGACTGTTCATTTGGTCAAAATGAGAATTGCATCCCCAATCTAGGCCTTCTCCCATGGATGGCTCTGGGCTGCCTAAAACTTCTCTTCAGCATCTCGGCCTTTAGAAGTCTCCAAATGCTTCTGAAAACACCTACATTGGATTCAGAAGGTTCCTTACAACAGAAATAGGCTTTTGTTTCACCTCAAACAGATGAACCTAGCCTAGCACAACTCAATCACTGAAATGGCCCCAGTGGCCTTGAAAGCTTCCCTGAAGCTAAACAGTGAGAAGAATGCCTCAACAGGAAAAAAAAGCTATAGAAATGGATTTAGAACAGTGAAATCCTTTAGGAATAACCTTTGTTCCACATTCAATGGCTGCACACATCCCAATGCAGCTCCCAAACTTATATGGCCCTAGTGGTTCTTGGAACTTCCACGAAGAAAAACCACCTGCAAATGACCTAAGATGGCTGTGAAACCTGTGCCAATGGCTTCAGAAGGTCAAACAGACCCAAAATCAAGAAGATATTTGTCCAAAAATGACTTTCCTAGCCAAAGTTATGGCTCATTGAAGATTTCCTCCAGTTTGGCCTAGAATGACTCCAACTAATTGTAGTTAGAGTCCAGATAGGCCCGCCAAATATGGTGGGCTCGCCAATTCCACTGCTAACTGACCGTAGGTTATCCATTTGTCATAACTGTGCATGTGAACAAGATTTTGGGCTCAGCAGTTCTGCATAGGATTTTGTGCCCACCTTTAAGAACTGGTGGTTAAACTTATGTGTTAGCCCCCGACTTACGGGGATGTGACCACGTTTCTCATATAAAGCGGTGACCGTTATGTTTAGCACCGGAGGTTTAGGGAGGAACCCACGGTTCTGGGCGTGAGGACACATGATAAGGGGGTTGGCCCCCTTGGTGCCCCGGCCAGTTCCATTTTAAACTTTATATTGAATTTGTTCCACTATACCAACAAGTCCGATACCATTGGTACATTAGTAAAGCGTTGTAATGCTGTTTGAGTGGTCGTGGGTTTGATTCACAACCCGACCAAAATTTTAAACATATGTGCCCATTAACGCTGATGTCACCTTGGTCCACGTGGCTGCTTGCCATTCATTGCCCAAAACAGAATATTCTATTTTATTTTTTTTTGAAAAAAATTCAAAATTTCAATGTTATTGGGCAATTCCTCTTTTTGGCATAACTTTCTCATACGACGACTGTTTTCCGAACCGTTTGGGGCGCCGGAATCAGGAAGACGAGCCCTATCAAGTCATTCAGGTTCAAACTAGTTCTGAGCACTTTCATTTTTGACCATTTTATGACACTTGGTCCTGAGCTCCTGATCACTCTCCCACCAAGTCAGTGCATGGCCCTCTAATTTCGGCTGCAAGAATGAGATATTTTGCCCTTCCTCAATCTGATGGATGCTAAAGTACTTCCAGTTGTTGCAACCAGTGGTTTAGCTTCATAGCATCAATCTTGCCATGGTATGAATTGATATCGACTTTTGCTTCCATTTTGAATAGGGATTGAATCACAATAGTGGAAATGGGTTGGTCCTTTCCAATTTCTTTCTTCGGCTAGTTCTCCGTGTCTTCCCAATCTCCCGACCCCACTTTTGACTTTCCATCTACATTCAAACCCCCACCTTCTTCAAATATCCCCAACTTATTTCTTAGGGCCATCATGAGAAGGTTTACATTGCAGTTTATATCCGCGACTTGTTATTCAAGCCGTGAAAACCTCACCTCTACAGGATCACGAAGTTGATTTACAAATTCGTTGACCATGATTAGGGTTTTACGATTTTCAACCCCAATGACCTAGACCCCCCTTCAAATATCCACAAATACCCAAAGAAAACTCCTTTGATAAAAAATGATTCGTAAACTTCTGTGGATATTCCACTAGACAGTTCGTCACAGTATATTTTATAATACAATATTAAAAATATGAGATTTTACACTATTATAGTTTTATTAAACTTTAAGATCCGTATATTTAACTATAATTAGCACATGCATGTTAATGTAAATTATGCAAAAAAATATAGAATGACAAAATAAGTACACATACACACACATAAGACACAAGATATGCTCTATGGGAAACCCTTTCAGGAGAGAACCCAATTGGAAGGAGAGGTTGCTTTGCTTTCCTTCTTTGTTTGGAAATATGGCTACAAGTACAAAGAAGTAATGCTTGTGTCCCGTGGGCTGCTACAATGCACAAATCCTCTCTATGTGCTCTACCTCGTATCTCTCCTAGCTATCTTTCCTCAACTATGGAACAAAATGTTCTCGAAAGAATGTAATGCCTCTTCCTCCTAGTGGCTTGGTTATAACACAACCCAATATCTACTAGTGGTTAATTTTGACCACATCAACTCATAACTAGAGTTACAATATAAAATATCCTGGAGTCTTTTACACCATAATCACATGGCTAGCCCCTTTTCCATGAATAATGGGGGTTGACGCGACATCTTCCCGAACTATAGGTGTGAAAACAGGAAGGTCAACTTCTGAGTGGCATAAATTTGCATACGGATTCTGATTGAACCTCTTCTTGCACCATTGGAAATATCACTATGTGTAGAATAACATGAGATGGTGCTGTGCTAATTTCACAAAGTTTTACCCCCAAAAAATGTCGTTTGATGCCTCAAAACACTCCCGAAAGGTTTCATACCCTGTTTTGCGAAACTGGGCCCTGCCGGTAAAAATGGTCCCATGAGCTGATTCCTCCACTTTTTCCACTCCAAATGCATCGAGATGGATGACAAACAATATAATAATGTAATCCGGATCATCTACTCATTGTTCACGATTTGTAAGAACAACTTGAACCATTCTACTACAGGTTGGGAATTTCTATGGCAATTTTTGGATCTTGGGTTTCAAAAGTTATGGTTGCTCTCCTTAGGTGCCATTAGTCAAAACCAACTAGTTGAAGATATCCATGGCATCTTTATAGTATTTCTTTTGTTGGTTGGAATCATAAGAACAATTTGGCACGACAAACTTTATTATTCTTGGTTGCTCGGTGGCCCCCAAGTTAGCTTTGGTCTTCTCCCCCGCTCGCCCCCCCCTCGAGTGACTATGTTAATGTTCTCTAGCAATGTTCCCTTCCTGGTCACAATTATAACAATGAATTGGGCCTCTGCCCCTTGTTCCTTCCCCCTTGTTCCTCCACCTCCTCGCCCTCGAGGAGCTTGATTAATTCTAAAGGCAGAACAATCTAGCTGGTCAACTAGAGAATCTAAGGCACTACACTGATTTGTGTGGTGAGTTGGCAAGCTGCAGAATTCACAGAAAATGTTGTTCAAGACATTCAAATATTTTTGTAAGATTGGGCAGAGGCGTGGAAGATGTCCACATGTTTAGCAAATTTTATAGTATTCGTTCAGAGATGCACCTTGCTGGTTGAGAAAGGCATGGAACTGTGTGCAGTTTAGGTATAAGCCCTACATATCAATTTGCACAACTCTGATGATGGGTAAGGATGTATAGAGCTTCGTCAGCACAAAGGGAATCTTGACCCCCTCAGTATCGGGCATTCTGTGGCATGATGCTATTCAATGTGGAAATTGGTACACCACATGTGAGGTCGTGCAGGTCACAATGGTTACATGTCCCTCAACTTCTTAGTTAGATCAACGATCTGATGCTACAACCCTATGGAGTAGGATCATTGGAAACTGATCCCCCTTAGTGTTTGTGCGGATATCCTGCCGTAGAGTCGATCTTAGTTACTTTTTCAAGCGCATCTTGTAGGGTGTCAATCTTTAATTGAGTGAGCAGTGTCAGGGTAAGCAGCAATAATGCATTTATGAACTAATCCCTTTGGTGATTTGGATCAATGGGGTAACTCAGATTTCCAATGGCGTCCTTAAACCTTTCCATCATTTCCCACGCGGTTACTCCCTCTCGGTGCTTGATGTCCCACAGTTTAGATAACCCTGTTGGTTGGTCTACGGAAGTTTGAATTCTTGAACGAATTCCTGCCAAACTTCATCTATTGTCAGATTCTGCTACAACACGGACCACTTGATGAACCACCTAAGCACTCTTTCTTAGAGAGTGGTATGAAATTCAATGAGTTTGGTGGCATCAAGAGTTTGACAAGCTCTCCAAATAGCCTCACACAAGTACCAATGTTGTTCAACATCCTTGTTTCTCTTTCGAGATAACTCAGGATATAGAGTAAAAGATCTCGCCATGATACCAGCGATACGCGATTGAACCAACGAGACAAGTATGAACCCTTGTGAATCGGGCTGCAACAACTCTTGGAGGCCTGAATGACAACTACTATTTTTACTTCCAGGGATACTATTCTTGTAGGTATGTTGTGATGAAATCACAACCCTCCATTTATTAATTATCTTCATAATAATAATGAGAACCCTCTACGTAAATTATGGTCATCTCGCCTTTTAACATTTTCTTTTGGTTAATTGTGCGATATTTTTGCAAGATTTTCCATTTTCTTCAGTTTTGCATTCTAATTACTTCATTACATTGATTTTTTTCGCTAGCTTTCAACCAATTTTGGTTTTATCTCATTTGGACTTATGATTTACGAATAACACTTATAATTTTTTTTAGTGATTTTTTACAGTGTAACAAAAATGTACATTATTTTAATCTTTATAAAATAAATAATTTTAATATATAAATATTGTTTTTTTAATTAATTTATAATTAATTAATTACTATTTTATTGCTAATTTTCTTACATAACCACTCCAACCGAAATTGTATAACAACCAAAATTATAAAATTAAATTTTTTCTTACTTCTTAAAAATCTATTTTAATTCCAATTTAAGTGATCTGAGTGGTTGTAATTTTCATGCGAGAAAATATGAATCGCTATAGTTTTTATTTGGGAAGGAAGGACCCACTCCACGTGTCCTCCTCTCCTCCATCTCGGCTCCTTCATTTCTCGTAACCTTTTTTATTAAATCTCTCAGATCCTCCATCCTCGATCCATCCTCCACTTCCTCCTTATACCTCCCTTCACTCCCCTTATGCCTCCCTATGCATACCCTTATAACTCCCCCACATACACCATGTTAAATAATCCATGCCTCCTCCCTTCACGTGGCCCTTTTTTTTTTCAATGATTTTAATAATTAATAATTTTAATTAATTTTAAGTTTAATTAACTTTATTTTAAATTAATTATTTATAGAAATATGTATTTCGGATTAATCATATTAATAAGATTTGATTAATGTTTCGAAATCAACTAATGTGGTCATCCTTAGGAAGACATATTTCTACATTATGGATCACAAAAGCTTAGATTAAACACTTATTAAATTTATGTTTAAATAAATAATTAATTTAACTTAAATTCTATATAATTAATTTAAATATTTGTAATGAATAATTATTTAATTGTAAAATTATTTAATTAAAATTTATTAAATTTAATTTGAAATTAGAAATTTTTGATCGACGTTTCGAACCAACTAATGTGGTTCATCCCAGGAAGACATATTCTAACATTATGAATCACAAAAGTCTAGATTTAACACTTAATTAATTATGTTTAAATAAATAAATAAATTTTACTTAATTCTATATAATTAATTTAATATTTGTTTAATAATTATTTAAATTTTAATAATTTATTTAATAAATTTATTAATTTAATTTGAAATTAGAAATTTTAATTAAAAATCCCCCAAATTTTAAAGGCATGCATTTTTTTTGAATCTGACAGTTTTTGACACTTCAACTTTCGGGAGACATATTTGGAGTTTTACTTGGTCAAATTAGGCCCATGATGGCTCATTGAAATCTAGAATCGAGGAGAATAATCCGGATGTATTAACTCAACCAAATATATACATTTAATATACAAAAAAATGAGCAAAAAATGAGGTTACGAAATTGTAACAAATATTCAATTTGGGAAAATTTGTTAAAACAATTTCATCCACCCAAAATTCTATTGTTGCAAATTTGGTTTCATGATAACTCCTTTCAAACATAGAAGCCCTGCCATAAATCAGCGAGAGCATAATTTTCCTTTAATTTATTTATTTAATTTGGTTTTGATTGGAGAGTTGATTTTTTTTGTGTGCAATTTAATCTATTTTATTTCATTTTTGACTATTTTTTTAGCAGGAGGTGTGTTGAAGGAGATGAGGCAAAGAAGGTTTGGAGAAATTGGATGACAACAACAAAGGAGGAGAAGAATATTTACAACCCAAAACTGTATGGATCTAAACTACTTCCAACAACTCTCCTTTTTTAAGTATTTATTATTATTATTAAATATGAGTCTTGAGAATGAGTGAGGGGTCCCTCTTCCTTGCAATTAGAGGCTCTAAAGTACTTTTGTATAGGGGATTATAGCTGTAGGAAGGGGGAGAAAACTTAGATCTGGGTTAATGGAGATTTTTTTTTTTCAAATTTGGATTTTGTATTGGAGTTAAAGCCTAGCACTATTGCAACTCTTTCTTTTAGTGACAAACTTTATGATTTGTCAAAGATTGTTGGAGATCAGTTCAAGAAACAAAGCAAGAGACCAGGTTTCTTTAATTTGTATTTTAATACTTTTATTTAATTGTAAATTTCATTGATGTAATGACATATCTATGCAAATTACTTCATATCATGCACTTTTGTTGAATATGAATACTTGTCTTATAGATTGGCTTTCTGATCTGTTAAGTCTCATGGATCTGTTGTTGATTGTATTATTTGCTCAAGAATTTAAAATAGATTTCTGAGTAACTACTTACTCAGAAATATGTCATGTAAAATCAATTTTATTACTATCAAAATTATATGAACTTTTTCCTCGTTTTGATAGTTAACCATTTATTCTTATTAGATCTCCAAAAGAGCATGCATGGCACTTAGAATATTGATTGTTTGAACTTTTTCAGCAGTTTGATATTAATCTTATATTGCATGTTAAATCCTCATTCTTTAAATACTTGGCTCATTGTTGGGTAGATAAATACCTCCCTAATCAAGATAGAATTAAAATTTATTTTGCCTGCATCTTAAAATAGTTTTGCATATATATTTAAGTTTGCATTTTTAGAAGTCTTCTTATTAAAGAGGCAAATTTTAGTTATGGCTTGGCTAAGTCCTCAAGTCAGCTTAAGGATTGATTTCTTGCAAGCTAACAATAAGAGGGTAATTCTGATGTCTTTCTCCTTGTTTGGTAAGTAATAAATATACCACAAGTCATCAAGGAGAGAGAGGGGGAAACTAGACCCAATTGAACTAGTCATAACCACTAAATCAAACGGATAAGGGCTTAACTGGGGCTCTAACCGGGTGGTCTCCCTTAGATGTTCATGAGGTCATTTTTGGTCATCAAAATTTTTGGTGCTAGAAGGAGGGCCACAATAAATTGTGTCTTTGAAGATTTTGTGCTTTAAGATTTTATCTTATTACTATGGCTCCACTTATAAGATCACCTTGGATTTGCTTTACCGGGCTTCCACCAACTTCCATTCTAATAACGATAGTTAAGACTCTCTCTAAGATCAAATTTGATGGTAAGACTTTTGATCTTGAGCATCTCCTTCAGTTTATTTTAAATTGTAATAATTTCAATATTGATGAAGGTGTTATTTGTAGGATCTTTACTCTTATGCTGATAGGTCAAGCTAAACACTAGTGCCTATCACTACTAGTTGCCTTTGTACATAGTTGGGATGAATTTTCAAATATTTGTCTTCACACTTTCCAAGAATATAACTACGAAAATGTTTGTGATCAATTGGAAGAGTTGCGTAGGATGGAAGGTGAGTCTTTAGACAATTTTCTAATTAGATTCAAATTAATTTGTATGCAATTTTAGTCCAAAGATTTGCCTCCACAATTTCAACTAATGGAATGGTTTAAATATTTAGTGTCATTGTCTTGTAATTCTAATAATTACAAAGAACTAGAAAGCACATGCACCACTGATGAAGAGTCAATTGCTCAAAATGACAATGTTGATCCTCCATAAATTAAAATTGCAAATACTGCTAATCGTCAATCTCAACTACCCCGGCTGCGGGTGAATGCCATGTTAATTGGGAAATCAATGAGACGCCACGCAGGAGGACGGAAGGCAGGTGTCCCGATCCTGGCAGCAGTGCTCACAATGAATTACATTAATAACGGGCAGCCGAAGGAGAAAGGCATTAACTGCACCTTAATGAGGTATTGGGTTCAGGACAGACGCATTGGTTTTAACAGGATGGTGGAGGAGGGATGGCAATCATTCCATCAGTTTCAAGCTCTGGTGCCGGGAGTGAGTGTTTGGCTTATTGACAGGCCCGAATTCTGGCGATTGAGGAGCA
Source organism: Pinus taeda (assembly GCA_000404065.3). Taxonomy (NCBI): domain Eukaryota; kingdom Viridiplantae; phylum Streptophyta; class Pinopsida; order Pinales; family Pinaceae; genus Pinus; species Pinus taeda. The sequence goes on from APFE031570200.1 coordinate 145,599, forward strand.
AGAGGAATCGTTCAGGGGTGCATCCTTGCAACAGAGATCGTAGGCAGCAGCCCTGGTGCGTCCTTCAGTGGCGTTTTGAAGCACTGTTATCTTTGCTCCATTGTATTGGCAGTATGGCCCCAAGATACAGAGCCACACCGCGTCGAGGGAGCCATCAGGGACAGAGGAGCGGGGCTGGCAGAAGAGGTAATCGTAGCCCGTGGAGAATTTCACCCCTCAACTATGCATCCCCTTCGTCGATCAGAACAGGGGACTCTGAGCAGTCCATTAACCATTCGGTGCAGACGGCAAGGTTTCATTACCGCCGTAGAACTTCTCGACCAATTATTTCGATGCTCATCACAGTCATTTTCGAGGAAGAGGACGAGACGGAGGGCTCTCTGGCGGAGGGTACTGAAGCTGAACATTCTCCTGGTAATTCAAATGTTTCTTCGCCCAACTGGGGAAAGGAGGACAGCTCCTATTCCCCATCGTCACCAAGCAAATTGGTCGAAGAAAGCTCTCCGGCACCCACAGAAGAACAAATTGAGGCCAGGGCGGAGATGGGCAGCATGCTGGACTTGAATGAGCCCATAATAATGCCAGAGATGCAGACAATTGCCAAGGACAGGGCAGAAGCCACCACCTCAGCCCCTCAACAGCAAATAAAGCCCAAGCTGCCGGACTTTTACTATGAAAACACTCTCTATCTGCCCCCAGGCATGAAGTTGGAGGATGTCCCGGAGGGCATGGAAATCTCTTGGGAGCCTCTGGACGAATTCAAAGAGTACAAGCCGGAGAAAGACAAGTAAACGGTGTTCCATGGCAATTTTGGAAGGTATGCTTGTAACCTGTCTTCGTCTTCGTTTTTTTGTGGCCGCATCAATGATTATAGTCATGGTCGAAGGTATAAGCACAGCTGGATGCTGTTTTGTCGGTTGGTTTGGGTCGCTTAATTTGGCAACTGATGGTCGGTCGAGCCCAGTATGGACACAGTTTTGTGCCTGGTGCGAGCTATGGCTCCGGCACAGTACATAGTGCCTGTTTGAAAGGCTTCCGTATCAAGGTATGCAGCCCCGACTTTGGGAAAGGGAAATCTGGCTGCAAAAGCTCGCTCTGAATTGATCTCTCATTCCACATCACTCAGGAAATACTCCATTTTGTATGACTCTTTTTGCACATGAACTCTTCTTACTGCTCTATTGTAAGAGGCGTTAGCCTCAGTGGTTCTGTTTGTTGTGTTGCATGTTTGACAGAGAGCTGCAAGTCTCATTGGCGCTCTCAGAGGTTTCGCCCTCTTGTAAATACTTTTTCTCTTTTTTAATACAAATAGATTAGCCTTTGCGTAGAAAAAAAAATCGTCAATCTCAACTAGAGGTTGTTGTTGCTCAAATAAATGATGTGGATTTCAAATTTGTTCCAAATTTAAATAATGTTGCTTTATCTGAAGAAATGGAAAATCAACAAGATGTAGACTACACTACCAACAATCATCAACAATTAATTCAACAACAATTAAATTAGCAGGAAGCAAATCAACTAATGAATGTCAACAACATACAAATTGTTGCAATTAATTTAGAATCTTCTTCTACTGATAATAAATCACAATTTATGGAGAAACCTAGTAACAATTTGCAGATCAATCAAATACATGGTAAATACGATTTTTTTGAAGACCTTGATCAACAATATGAGAATTGTAATGGTACAAATGTGGAAAAATCTATTATGAAAAATGAGCAATCTTCTGTACATAGAGAAACTTTTAGATATATATCTTCAACCTCTTATTTCTCTCTCTATCCTGATCTTTTCTGTAACAATAATTTAATTGTTAATCAATCAATAGTCTCGCTGAATACAAATTTAATTTTATAAAACAAAGTTGTCATTAATTTGATTAATAATGAATTATTGTCTAATTTCGATATTGATAGAGAAAATTAAATTGATAGTATGTTTAACGGTCCTGGAAATTCTCTTAATCTTGCATGTAATTTTCTCCCTGGTTCTGATTTACCTTATTCAAAGGAAAATAATACTAATGGAATCAATTTTGATGACAACTTAAAAGATGAGAATATTGATTCTTTTTCATTCTATGGAAAATGTTTTGTCAAATTTCGATAATTCCAATTCTTTAAATTAATCTATTTTTCAAGATGAAGAAAACATCATCACAGTAATCATTCCAATATTTTCTTATTTTCAAGCCCCCACACATTTTAATGATTTTAGTTTTCAAGAATCCACTCCTATTTCTTACGATGATGGAGTTTCCTTTTCTAATCATGATCTTGAAATGTTTTCATTTCCACGAGCTAATGTTAACAACAATTTTGATTCCATTTTCTCTGTTGATATCAGTGGGAAGGAAACTTTTGCAACCAAATTTCAGTTATTTTGTACCATTATTTGTAATATTGATGTATATTATAGCTTTCCTTTTTCTCATTTTCTTCAGTTTGAGTTTGTTTTTCAGTCAAATTTCATTTTTTAATTTTTAAACATATTGTGCCAACACTTTAAGCATTCAAACTTTTAGCTCTCATCAAGTGAAATAATGAGATTATGTGAAAATCAATTCCATAGCTTTAAGCATAAACATCAACAAATTCTTATTTTGGAAATTTTATTTTATCATGTTTGGCCAATTCATGCATTTTTTTCAAATGAGTTTTTCACAACTTCTAGCACTTGAGAGAGCAACATTACACCTTGACCAACAATGTAACACTTATAAATATTCTAAATTTCCATCCATACTTTATCAATTTATTTGAAAATGTTTGGGATCCTCAATTCTCCAGAAGATTTATTTCCATCACCTTTCTTTTGTACAAAATATTTCCAGTTTTTAGCAAGCTTCAATATTTAAAAATATATCATTCAAGCCTGGCCTGATATTTCCTCTTCCTTTGAACTTCTTCTAGTCATTCACTAAAATACATCCTGATTTTCATGATCCCGTAGGCAGAGGTTTGGAAGAATTCCAAGGTAAGAATTTATGAATAAATTTATTTCGCTGAACTTGTTAGATGTACATAGTAGGCTGACTTTTTCTTTTGATAATCTAGTTGCAATTTTATTTCTGTTTCTAATTTTTGATATTTTTATATGTGTAGAAATAAAATTGAGAGAATGGTTTCACTAGAAGTATGACTATACTTAGTCATATGCTCTCTCAGTCAGTTAGAATAGGAGTAGGATTAATTTTGTTAGCAAGTTCACCTTTATTTTATCTTCCAGTTTAATTTGTAGATTTTTCAATAAATGCTGGTAATGAGCTCAAGTATGTTCTTGTTCTTCTTTACCTTGATTTATAGACTCCATTTGAAGAATAAGCGAGAAATTAGCCCTTTCCAGATCAAAGATGTTCAGGGACGTGTTTCTTTTTCATCATAATTAGTAATTTTGTGCTCTACATTTCCTTTTCTTTCCAGAATTGTGAGATTAGTATTCATCACTTTTTCCTTTCTCATGGATGAAGTTCAAATGAAATGCTTAGCCTTTCTAATTCTAATTTGTTGTGGGCCTTCGGATTCTCATGTTTTAAATGTTAAAACTAAAAATAAATTCCTATAAGAAAAGGAAAATTGCAAAGAATATAACATCAATTGTATAAATACTTTCATCCATAGCCATAACTCTGCACATTCTTGTAATTTGCATTTTCCATGCCGAATCATATCTCTGCACCACAATATTCATCTAATTTTATCTCTTAATTGTATCCTTTTTGAAATCCCAAGATGAATAATTATCCATCTTACATGGTGCGTGCACATGAATCAATATGGTTGGGTATGCATCCCTTCAGCCTAGAGCCATGACCGTTCTTTAAGTGCATTTTTATTTAATCCCAAAATCTTGGAAGCTCTGAAAAATTGGGTCTTTCCATTATTGTAACATTTTAGGAATATATTTTTCAGAGATTAGATACCCGAGATCCGATATCCGATACCCAAGATCCAAGATCTGAGACCCGAGACCCGAGATTCGAGATCCGATATCTCGTAATTTGCAAAATTTGCCTTCTCGCTTCTCACTCTCTCAGCTCTTCAAAATCTTTGCTCCTTCACAACCTCATGAGTCTCTCATTCTCGGAATCTTGAAACTATTAATGAAATACATATTTAAGTGTCATCCAAGATATGAGAATCTGAGCTCCACGTCACTCGCTTAATTGATATGAACCACACTCTCACTTTATTGTAAATTCCTCTTTTCACTATATCATCGCAAAATATCAGAATCTCACAAACGCGAGTTAAATCTAATTCTAAAGTCCTTCCGGGAACCCGAAATCCGAGTGACATAATTTCCTCTTTGTGCATATCAATGGGATTTTGGCTCCAATTATTTCCTTTTACTCGGGTGCCTGCATGCTTCACTGATATGAATGTACATATTTATTCCTGATTCATACTGCTTGTCGAATTTAAATGCGTAATTTTTATTTCAAAGCATTCATTATTTTAACATGACGAATTGGTAAAGCAACCAAGTGGTAACCAAATACAGAACATGCAAAGGTAATGTATCATGGTCAATTTATGTTTGAATTCTCTTGTGGTTTTCTTATTTTTGATATATTGTTCCATACTTATCATGCAAAGATTCAAGTCCTCTCCATATACACATAGGTGCTACATAGGTTGGGATATACTCTTGATTTTTGAAATTTTATGTAAACCTTGGAGTTGATATGAAATCTAATAAAACAAAGAGAACAATTTTCGCTACAATTCATAAAGAAGCACATCTTCATTTTCAATTCTGATAGACTTTGTTTACTTCTCGCTCCTTGAAAATTAAACATTATTTTTCTAGCTTGACTGCTCACTTCAGTATAGATTTAATAAGTGATGATTTTGGGCTAATGAAAACTTCATAGCAACCCACTTCTTCATAATTTTAAATTCCAATTAAAGGAAGAGGTTATCTTTTGTTGGAGAAAATTGATATCTCGCAGGTAAAATTTTAACGAAATTCTTTAATGGTAAGTTTCATGTGCCCATTTTCATCCATTTCCTTTTCTTTACACAATTTTATTTTTAGTTTTGTTGATCTTAAACCTTATTTTGCAGGTCTTCAAGAATTGTTTCGCACCCCTACCAGCTCAAATTTGGTACTCATTCTCCTTGTTTTGCTTGCTTTTGAATTTTGGGAGAGCAGTAACGATGTTCATGAAATCAACTAAATTGGGGAGTCCCTAAACCTTCAATTTGTTTCTCAAGCCTTGTTTTTATTATAAATTTGTTAAGATGTTTTCATGCAAGCTTTGTTTTGAAACCAAGAAATTCACAAAGGGTAGAAGCTTCTCATTTGGCTTCATTTTACCTCATAACTGGTATTCACTTTACAGTTTGAGAGCCTAATTTCTTGTAACTCTACAAGATAAAATTTATTAAAAATCTCAACATAAGAGAACACAATGCTTGCCTTATTTAATCTTTTGTTGAGAAAATTTTATAGTTAGTCTTGTTGGGGTTGTCTTTTTAATTTGGGATTTTCTTTCATTTTTCCTTTCCTTATTTGACATTTTTGGAGTATGCTCATTTCTTATTTCAATTTAGTTTGGATTTATTTTTCCTTTTGCTACTGGCTATGGATTCATTTTGCTGATATTACCAGGATTTTCGTAAAATGGTTTTTCTTAACCAACATTCGTTGACATACATGGGAAATTTTTACTCTGTCTATTTCATGGGTTTCATTTATCTTAAAAGGATATATTTATGGAATTCTAAATCCCTTTTGCCTTGAATCTTTTCCATGGAGGAACATTCATCTTTTACAAGTGATAGAGTTCATCTTTCTAAGGAAATAACTGGCTTGAGTCTAACTCAATGAATCTTCCCATTTTCCCCCAATTCACATAAATAACCTCTAGATTGATAGTTGCAGGGAAACATGCGGGAGTCAATTTTTTATGAGTATTATATCCATTACTTTTAAAATCTCTTGTACCACCCCACCTTCTTCACCCAATTGCAAAAAATAAATTCTCTAAACAAAGCTTATCAAAAGGGTGGTAAAAGAGGGTTGAAAGCACATGTATGGGAAGCATAAGTAAACCCACCAAGGCTATTGATGCTCACTAGCAACGAGGGTCTGCTTGTGTGGTACTATGAAAACTTTTTTAGGGCTATGGACACTCGCGAGCAGTGAAGTGATGTCGGGTAAAAGAGATTATATATATCAACGAATGTATACTTTTTAATCCCTTTTTGTACCTCTTCTACCACTCATAAAATGTAAATTTAAAATTAAAATATTTCCCTAAAAACTTGGATTCATGGCTTTAGACTCAATATTCTTCAAGTACTTATCATTTTGAACTTATATTGCTTGAATCACTAATGTGGTAACCATTCAAAATGTTTTACTATTAGAAGACCTAATAGAATTCAACATTTTAACCTTGGGTAAAATTAAACGCATTTATTTTTTAACTAGAGATAACTAGTTCTTCCCCGTATGTCGCCATTATTGTGATGAAACCACAACCCCCCTCCCTCCTTGTCTCAAGACCGCTCCCATAACATACTACTCACATCTGTCTCCACTTCAAAAGGGTATTGAGAGTTCAGTATTTCCAGAATCAGTGTTTGACTAATCTTTTTCTTTAACTCTAAAGGCCCTCTACTAGCAACCCTTCCCCACTAGAAATTATTACCATTTTCTATTATGGCATGGAGTGGTATCAATACTACTAAAAATGAGGCTATGAATTTCCTCAGGTGCCGTGCTTCCCCAAAAAACCTCTTGACTTCAGAAACATTAGTAGGGACCGACCACTTCGTGATGGCATCCATCTTGGTAGGATTTATTTTCAACTCTTCTCCACATATCACATACCCCAAATACACCAAATAATGTTGTGTAAACTCACACTTCTTGATATTTTCGAGTAGTTGGTGATTCTTTAATGTATCTAGCACTTGTGTTAAATGTGAGAGGTGGCCCTCCCACAGAGCCTTGTGTACCAATATATTATCCAAATAGATAATGAGAAATGAATCTATGAAATGGCACAATATATCATTCATTAACCTCATAAACTTTGTTGGTGTATTGCATGAGAAAAATAACATGACTAATCACTCATACAAACCTTTCTTGGTTTTGAAGGCTGTATTCTAGGTATCTTATTCTCTGACCCAAACTTGGTGATATCATGACTTAAGTTTGGTTTGGTAAAGTATTTGGCTTGCTTTTACTGATCCAACATATCATCTATAATAGGTAGGGGGTACTTGTTCTTGAGCATAATTTTGTTTAATGCCCTATAATAGATACACATCCACTAAGTCTCATCCTTCTTTAGAAAAATTATGATGGGTAAACCACATGGTGAGGTACTTGTTTGAATGACACCTTGTTCCAATAGTTTTTGCAACTGGTTCTTCACCTCACTTGCTTCTATAAGGGATTGCATGTATACTTCAATGTTTGGCAATGAGGAGTCTACAAATAGCTACATCTCGTGCTCCAATTCCCTCTTGGGTAGTAGCCGTTTAGGCTCTTGGAACACATCCATATATGCCTATGAAAACTCTCCAAATTCTTGTTTATATTTCTTCGTACACTTCTCCAAGGATGAATTTTCTCTCATTGACTCTTATACATATTAATTTTCTCTTAAAAACAATAAAACATACTCATTGCTAGAACTGATTAATTTCTTGGCTTGGTTGGCACTTCCCAGTGAAATTTTGGACTTTACCTTGTGTGCATTAATGCTGAAGGGTTTTCCATCCTTGATTAGGAGGCACTAGTTGGCGCTTCACATGAAGATTTCATATTTCATGTATATATAGGGACTTCAAAACACCACTCCACATACATCAAGGGAACTACATCTAGTTCTACTTCATCAATAAAATTAGTGTTGATAGTGTTGTTTCTCTTAGAGAGAACCTCTAGGTTGAAAGGAGACAAGTGCTTAGGACATATTAATGAGTGCTTCAAAGAGAGGCATGTTGCTTGGTCTGCAAGAGAGACATGTTTCCTTTTAGCTCAGTAATATCCTGGTTTGCTTCCTGTAGGTTCTTATCAATTAGGTTTGCGTTGGTCCTATCTATCTCAAACTGTTTTTATTTCTATGCTAGGTTCCTCTAGGAAGTGTCTAAATACGTTTGCACTTTCTTAAGCTCCTGTTCTGAAATCTCAAGTTTGGTAAGGGTCTTGGTGAGCTACTCTGTGGGGTTTTGGGGATTTTTAGGCACAAGCACTGCACAAACGTGCATGTCTATTATCTGTTGAAGTTCCACTGCCTGCTTTTTGAGGGCTACTATCTCATTGTTTCTTTCTATTAGTTCTTTGGCCAAGATTTATTTCTCTTCTTCCACCTGTGCAAGTTCCTTAGATTGCACATGTTCACTACCTGGCATCTTCAGTTTGTGCCTTAGCTTCTATATTTCAGCTAGTGAAATTTGGAGGAGGGCATCAAATGCAGGTTTGTCTTCTGGATTTACCTCCAACTTCAAAATTAGCTCTTTGAAGCTCTCATTATGCATGTGTAGAGATCTAGAGTTTTCTATCTCTTGTTTCAACCTTTTTGCTGCGTTCTCTAGCAACTTCTTAGCCTTGTTGATGGTAATTACATTTCTATTGAGCTCATTGTATGACATTTACCTCACTTGCGTGTGGAAATTAATTTCATCTAGTAGAGGGACACTAATCAAGTCTAATGAAATGTCTAGGGCTTTGAACTGAGAGCCTGAATGCAGTGACTGTGCTAGTGGGTGTTGCAGGGAAAAATTCATTTGATTTATCTCTAAGTCCATGGCAGCCAGAAGTTTGGTATGATAGGGGACTAAGTGGGATGCTATTTGATGCTTCATTTCTTCCCTTACCTTGTTGTTTCTTTCTTCAATGGCCTTTCAAATATGCCATCTTGGCTCAGTAACAATTGCACTTCCTTTGGAACTTAAAATAGCTACCTCTGAAGAGGATGAGACATTAGCCTGTAATGGGTCTTCCAAGGTCACCTGGAAGCATGGTTGATCCGGTCTTGTCTCTTCCAACCTGGTCAGAATTTCTTCTTCCTCTATCTTTTGGGGTTTTGTCTTTTTACTGGGGTATACATATTCCATCTTAACATCATAATCTTGTTCAACGGTCCTTTTCTTCGCCTTATCCTTTTATCCTTGAGTCTCAATCTCCATCTTTGTATTAATAGGCCATGAATCAAAATTAACTTTCCATTCGATCTCAGACTTATCCTCTTGTTCATAATTTGAAGCCTTTATGCTATCTCTTCTCTTGGAAATGGCACCATGAGGATCATAATGCCAAATCTCACCTAGATCAAAATTCATCTACTAGAGTAATTCCTTAACTGCCCCACGGGCTTGCCTGGAATTGATAATAAAAGGTCCCACATACTTGCCCAATTTAAACATATATCCCTTCCTAGTAGGGACAAAGTGCACTTGGCCTACATTAAGGATTTTCTGATGAATTCAAGAGCGAAAATCCTCATGGGCATAAACACAGGAAAGTGGTAAGGAGGAAGCTCACACCCATAGACCTTGATTTCTATGAAGTTCTTAAATAAGTACCAGTCCCCCACCCTAGTATCCTTTCTAAGCTGTAGGATTGCTTTTTGCTGAGGGAGTTTGAGGGGGGGGGGGCAGAAACACAATGAATGATTTTGTAGGAAGTGGCCATGTAGGAGGATATAAACTGGGAATAACCCTCAGACTCTTGTCTTTTCCTAGCAGCAACATCCCAGTCAAAAAAAAACTTCCTTTGTTTGTTGGAAGCCACCAAACTGAGACCTAGGCACTCGAATTCATCCACATGAGTGTACACAAAAAAAAATAATAGCAGGGAGTAATACCTGAAATAGGAGGTGGTGGGGAAATGGTGCAGCTGGAGTCTTACGGCCTTAGCTAGGTAAGCAAGTATGCCGAACAAATGGCCAGGCTACATTACTTTCCTTAGAAACCCTAGAGAGGCTTTAGAAGATATATTTGTATCGTTATCCCCAAACAAATGACCAATTAGGGATAGGATGGGCTAAATAGGTTCTATAAAGGGGGTCATAGGGAAACTATCGACAATAGGTAGATATTGTACGCTAGGGGTCAAGACCATTTTCAGAAAGGATTGTTGCTCATCAGCTGGAAGGGTAGTGTAATGGTAAACCAATGTGGTTTCCGTGAATTGCTGGTCTTTAGAGGCGCTTGGGTAAATTAGTGATTTCTGAATTAGCTCTGGGGTGACTTCAAGGATTTTGACCTCGGTTGATGAGACAAAGAAGTTCTTCTTATCTATGTAAGTTGCTACTAGCCAGGAGACAAAATTAGGAAAATAGTGTAATGAGGGTGCAATCGGTAGTATAGGTCTGAGTCGATCACCCGAAATGGGTCTTCCCCTCTGACGTGGCTACCATGCAAGTTGAATCATAGGTATGCAAGGTGGTAAGCACTAGAGGGGTCTGTAATTTGCGCCTCGATGTCCATGAGATGCTCGAATATGGAGGAGGGTTTAGCCTCACGGGTTTTAGAGGGCTTATGGGCCGCCTTCTTCATTTTCCAATGAATAATAAAATGAATTGCACATGAAAGGGACTGACTGGTTACTTGTTTTCCTTGGAGAAGATGAAAAAACGTTGGAGGGGGTGTTTTGGACTAGTTGAATGACTGGACAACGTTCACATAATAGATGGAAGGCGGGAGGTGTCTACAGTGGGAAGAAATTTGGAACTTCCAAAATTCAAGGCGAGAAGGGTTTTAGTAGGCAGAGAGGGGCCAATGGTCGGCTAACGTGGGGATGACGTCATGGGAGGACACATGGAAGAAGGAGATTGGGAGGTGATAGGAGATATGTGGACGGGAGCGATAAGAGGGCTGAGATGCTACCATTTTGATTTGAATTCCCCGCTCACTTGAATTGGCACCAGTGGATTGACTGTCGTGGCAAGTGGTCCCCACCATCCTTCGACGGGTGGGAGGGCAGGACACCAGATCCATCGGTTACCCCCCATAATTAATCTAGGTCATTGGATCGGTGGGCTTGGCAAGTTGACTTGTTAACTCTGGGGGGTAGTGCCTACTTATCACCTGCGTAGGTTGCCCCCCCTGAAATGTTGTCGGGGATGGCTCAGGCATAGATGGACAGTGATTCACCCATAACCTACTCAGATTTTAACCAAAAGGGGGTGTATGCTCCAATTTTCATTTTAGCTAGTTGCGCTTACTTGGTGGGGGCTCCATGAGCACAAATTTGAACCTTGGAACTTCTGCCATGGCACTAGGGACTGAAAATTTGCCCCCATCACTGATTTAGTTGATTTTTTTAGCCAAGAATCTTGATTTTAACCTCTCAACTCTCTCTACCCAAGTACTAGAGGTAAATAACATTGGCTCCAACTGGGGACAATGTATCGCATACAATGCATTTAGAACCTGCAGATTAGTGCCTTACTCCTTGGGTATGGAGTCATTTTATTTAAACCTCTATAAAAAAAAAGCAATAAAAACCACAAAATAGTGTTGGTATTTACAATGCCTCACCGATATTTACAGTGGATGAGAGTGGAATTCTTTAGTGTTGGAAGTAAGGCTTGAGAAACTTCCCATTCACTGGCAGCTTAAGCACTTCACCATCTAAATTTTCCAGCAAGAAGGTATTATTCCCTTTTGCTTCAGTAACATTGAAAGGTCCAAACTACAGAGGGTCAAAATTGCCACGTTTTCCTTTGTCCTCCCTTCTGACACCCCATCTAAGCACTAAATATCCTAGCTGCAGATACCTATCCTTTTCCTTTCTAGCAAACAGGGACTTCATTTTTTCTTGGTAACTGATCAAACTCCAATTCACCTGTTTTCTACTCTCTTGAAGTTCTACCAACTAATTTATCCTTCGGGTCAAAGCATTTGGCTCATTCTCAAAGACTTGTAAGAATTTAGCTACTAGAACATCTAACTACATGGGGAAGATTACAACCTTTCCATAAACCAAATCAAAACTGGACTTCCTAGTGGATCTCTTGGTGGTAACCTTGTTGGCCCATAGGGAAAATTTCAACAGTGAATCCCAGTTCTTCTGATTTTTTGATATTGTTTTCCTTAGAATCCTTACTAAGGTTTTATTTGAAGATTCAACCAATTCATGTTCTTGTGGATAATAGGTGGTAGAATGACCTACTATGAAGTTATATTTTTAGAAAAAATCAATAAACTTGGCTGACTTGAACACCTGAGCATTTTCAGTGACAATAATTTAGGGAAGCCAAACCAGGCAAGGATGTTTTCCTCCATTAACTTAATTACTACAACATCCGTTGCATTTCTGGCTGGGGCTGCTTCTACCCACTTAGTGAAGTAATTAGTAGCTGTGAGTATCCACTTGTGCTAGCCATTGGAAGGTGGATGTATTTCCCCAATGAAGTCCAACCCCCACTGCCTGAAAGGTTCTTCAATGAAAACAAGGATTAAAGGAAAAGGTGTTATCTTCTACTTTTCTGCAAATCTTTGGCACTTTTCACATGCTCGAACGTAGCTCTGCACCTCACCAAGCAACTTGGGCTAATAAAAGCTCGATTTGAGGATTTTGTCGATTGTAGCTTTCCAGATGTAATGTCCTCCACAAACACAATAATGGAATTCATCAATCACTTTGTGGATTTATTCTTCAAGCAGGCATAGGAGTAAAATCCCCACTAGGTCCTTCCAATACAATTATACATTTGAGATAAATAATTTCTGGGCTTGCAACCTTAGAGCCCTGTACTTAATTTTTTCAAAGTTCACTGGGAAGATTAGAAAGAGTAGATAATGGAAAATATGTTTATACCAATGGGACACAAGGTATTTCATTTGAATTTTCTGGGTTGAGGTTTCAATCCTATGTTGCTGCTCCAATTTTTCACTTTCCCCATCTTTTCCAGCCAGTAAGTTTATGCCCAATGCTTGGAAATTTGCTTCAGATAAAATTTTAGCTAGCCCCTGCCCCTTGATCAACTTGGTAGGTTTGATATCCATATCATACTCCTGTATGTTAGAAATCCATTTTTCTCTTTTTCCCTCACTATCATCTTGCACTAGGATATCTTTCACAATAACTATAGGAACAAAGACAGTTATATTTGATTGCAGGACATAGATTCTAAAATCCTTCAGGGATTTGACCAAGGCATAGGTCCGTTTCTCCAAAATATTGTATTTTAGCTCAACATCTCTTAGCACTTGACTGAAAAATGTAATTGGTTTCCCGTGCCCTTCATCAATCTTATGTAGTAAGACAACAACCATTGTGTGAGGGGAAGAAAAAGAAAAAATGAAAAATAGTTTTAAATAATCTAGGCTAACTATTACAGGAGCTTCTGCGAAGGATTTTTTATTATGGAAAATGATTCACGAGCTTCTAAAATCCACTTCACTTCTTTATCCTTGTTCAACATCTCCATGATTTCTTTGACTATCTCAACATAATTTGGTATGAACCTCCTTAGAAAGTTGATTCTTCCCAAGAAAACTTGGACATATTTCTTATTTCTTAGTAATGTGATGTTGTTGATGGATTCCACCCTTTTGGGATCAATCTTCACCCTCTCCTTCGCCACAATGTGCCCTAGCATTTTTCCCTCGCTTAAAGCGAACTAAGATTTCTTGGGATTTAGAGACAACCCATACTTTCTGCATTTCGCAAAAGTGAGCCTTAGATGTTCAATGTGCTCTTCATCTATTTTTTGAAAAAATAGAGATGTCATCTAGGTAAATTACCACAATTTTTTCTTGTGCTCCCACAAACTCTATATCCATGTCTCTTTGAAAAGTGGCTCCTGCATTTATGAGGCCGAAGGGCATTTTGGCATACATAAATTCCCCCTAGGGCATGGTGAAAGGAATTTTCTTCTCATCTTTAGGGTGGACAACCATTTGATTGTATCTAGAAAAACCATCCATCATAGACATTCAGGCTTAACCTATCACCTTTTGTAGAATGTAATCCATTTTAGGTAGTGAGTAATTATGTTTTAAAGAAGCCTTGTTTAGATTTTTGAAGTCAACACATAACCTTATTTCTCCATTCTTCTTTCTGATAGGGACTAAGTTTTGCACCTAGTCTGAATATCTCAAAGGTACAATGATTTTGTCCTGGAGCAACTTCTTTTCCTCTTTTTCAATTGATGGGAGTAACATAGGATTAATTTTCCTGAGCTTCTGTTTATATGGTTTCACCCTACCCTTTAAAGGTATCTTGTGTTGAATGATAGTAGTATCAAATGTTTTTAGGTCATCATAAGACCAAGCAAACACACCCATATAATGTTTAAAGAGGTCTAGATACTTCTGCTTGTACTCATCAGGAACTCCTTTTTTCCAATTTTATCACTTGTTGTCGCTGCGACAAACACCCTCCAAAATTTTGCTCATACTCAAATTTTGGAGCCTACCATGGATCTTGTGATTGTTCATTCCATAGTCACTTCTTAGTCAGCTGATGATTTTTGAGCTCCCTCTTGGATTGGATATGTTGAAGTCACTTTCCCACACATGCTTAGTCCACAATAAGTTCATGAGCGCATTCTTCTACGCAAGCGTGGACAAGCATACCACGTTCCATCAGGATTGTGCCTGCGTGATGTCCAATCCATGTTGATAGCTAGTGCGCACTGACAACGACGGTTTATCACATTCTAGCTGCATTCATACTTCCATTTCATTGAGTTTTGCAAAATTTCTCTTTTGTGCACCTTTGTTTTTGCGAATGTCATTTTCACATTTTCGGCTGTCGCTTTTGCCTGCCTTTACTCTAATTAGTGTTATTTTCATGTTACCTTGGCTCTAGCATGTGTTACTTTTATTGTCTTCGACATATCGCAAGACTCGTTCATACTTTAGCAATTAGTGTCTTTTTGCATGTTAGCTGTTGTACAATGTATGCATGCTTGTTCTGGTGGTCTCAAGGGGTTATCTTTGTGTGATTGATTTATTATAACCATGTAAACATTAGTCACACTCATTCCCAAAGTTTTAAGCACTGTTGCACAAGTTCCATCACGGTCGTCGCAAAGTATACCTTTCGTGTTGCACTTGTCGTAAAGTCATCGCAAGGTTGTGGAATTGAGGGAAATATGTTGTCAACATGTCCTGATGATCTACGTTGTTGTGTTGTTAAAGTGTTTCAAGTGTGTGATCACAGTTGAGTCATATCACTGTTCACATCAGTGTCTTCGGTCCCACACTTAGCCATTGCTGAAAAGAATTCTTGACCAAGCAACCTAGCTTCACCTGACCTCCCTGAAATGCGCACTGTGTAGTTTAAGTCCTCTAGTTGTGACCTTTCCTCTTGGCACTATGAAATGAACAGTCTATGCCTCCCAGAACTGCGCACTTCACAATTTCAATGCTCAAGCCCGACCTTGCCTCCAAAAACTGCGCAATTCATCTTCCCAACCTAGCCTCAACTGCGCACTGTGAAATATCTAGCCTCAATCCCATCCCTTGAGCTCATAAGTTGCACAACTGTGCAATGGCAACCTCCTTTGCCTCCTAGAACTGCATAATTTTCCCAAGTAGTGTAAAACCCTGTACCGGGGCTCAGTGAGTCCAGAAAATGCGTAGTTCCCCTGCTAGTCCTGTATGAACTACACACAACGCATTATAAAGGCTCAAGCCTTAGTTTTGAGCTCTTTAAATACACAATTTCACAATCGCCTAGGCTCATCTTCCCTCTAGAACTGTGCAATTGGCTGTAGTAGTGCAAAATCCCTTAGCTTTTCACCCCGAGCTCTAAAACCATGCAATCTTCTTCCTCAGGCTAGCCTGAATTTCACATTGCACAGTCTTAGAGCCCAAGATCCACCCATGTTTGCCTGAGCTGCACAATTGTGTAGTCACTGAACCTCTCCCTTAGCCTACCACCTAGTTCCAGATCAGTGAATGGATCATTGTGCACCATCTTAGACTAGGGGTTTATCAGAACGATGTCATATTTCCATGAGTGAATTGTAGATGCATAAAATTTATATGCTATGACAAGATGATGAAGAAGGAGGACATGATAAATACACATGTGTAGCTAAATAGATAAGATGATCAACAAGTGAGAAGACAAAGGAACATCGAACTCAAACAGAAGATGAAAATCAAGATCACACGGAAGAATCCTCATCTTCAAGTCATAAGGAGGAGGAAGAAGAAGAACATGTGCCATCTATTCAAGAAGACACAAGGAAAGAAAGAACAAGAAGGAAAACTTGGCACTGTCACATCATCATCCAATGCATGTCATTAGTGTCATGTCATGTCCTATCACAAGTTATCATATGCCACATCATTATTTTGGATCATGTAAATTGTATTCAAATGTATTTTAAAGTGGAAGTCCAAAGGACACACATGGAATATGAAGAGTCATGTAATTTTAAAAGTCATAGGAAATCAAATAGTCATGAGGGTAGTCAAAGAGTCACAAGGAGGGTGAAGCATCACCCCTTGGTTATATATACACCCTCATTGTATGAACAAAGGAATCTTCGCCTTGGCTCCTCCTGCAAGGCACTAGAGAGACAAATAAATTCCTTTGAGGAGTGGCTCCAGTGCTCCAATATTGGAGCTAGTGATGTTCATTGTATACATGCCTTGGAACTTTTACTTAATAACATAAGCCTTCAAGGGCAACACTTTATTCATGCATGGATTATGGATATTTGTAAGACTATTCTCTTAATGTTTGTAATTAATGATGCTTTCATCTGTGCTAAAGTAGTTGAACTATTTCGGTTATTTTGGTACTTATCATATTGAGAATGTACTGTAATTGCTATTATCATTGTCACATCCTCATGGACTATTCCATTGGATATTAGACAAATCTTCCTCATCATATTGGTTTCAATGACCGTCACATCTCTGTGGACTATTCCGCTTGATGTTGTACAAAACCTTCTTGTTCATGTGTGTCTCTACTAGGGTGGTACTACTACCTCTCTCTTAGAGGCTCACTTCTCCTCCCCTCTGTAGTGAAAGAACCTTGACACACATATGATCAAACACTCACCAAGAACACCCCCTTTCTTTTTGAAGATGCATGTGCACTCCTCTCTCTTGTTGAAAGTTAGAGCCAAGGAATATATATAAGAATACATGGCAACAAGGTTGATATTTTGGATGGGGCTCCTACTCCAAATGTTGTGAGGTCTAATTGGGACTTCACATTGGGGAGACCCCTTGGTTGACGTATTTCCAACACCGTTAACATTACCCCGGGGTCTTAGTCTGTACCAATGTTGCGATCTTCCACCTATTCTTCCATCACTTTCTTAATAGGTTTAGCATCCACATCATTTGGGTTAAACAACCTTTCTAATGGGACCAATCCCCTAGGGATGGCGTTACCCTTTAATTGTAAAATCTCGTGTCCAACAATAGTTTCTCCCAACTGACTTTCTATTAATCTATTACTTCCTCATCCTCCTGGTTAATCAACAAGTTAAAAAATCTCCAGTAATCTCCATGAAGAGTTTAATTTGTTCCTCATCTTCAAACACCTGCTAATGTTTGACATTGTCTGGTAGTGAAGGTCTGCACCCGACTTCAACTTCATATCTGAGTAGTGGGTTTTGAGGAGGCTTGAAGTTACTGGCAGCTACGACCAAGGAGTCAGCCATTCGATTTTGATCTCTGGGCAGAAATTGCGTATTGACGAATGAGAACAAATTATCAATCATGTCCCATACCTCATTTCGGTAAGCCTTCAACCTTGGATGTTTAGCTTGGCATTGATTTCTGATTTGCTTCACCACCAACTCTGAGTCTCCAAACACTGTCAGGCACCCAATGTTGATATTCCTTGCAGTTTGTAGTCCTAACAACAAATATTCATAATCAACAACATTATTAGTGGCTTCAAACTCTAGCTTGAATGAAAGAGGAATCAGGCCGCCTTCTAGAGATACCAACAACACACCTGATCCATTTCCTTCCCTGGAATAAGCACCATCAAAGTAAAGCTTCCAAACTTTATCACACTCTAGTGATTGTTTGTTTAGCTAAAAAGAAAACTCCATCTATGTTTCATCCAGGATTAGATCATTTTCCTCTAACAACAAACAAGAAAAATCTTTTTCTTTACTAGACAAAAGATCAATATTTGAACAATCAACCCTTGTAACTATCTTTACAAATCTCAATTCTTTATTCAATCGTATTTCTTCTCCACTGAACACAGGGGTGGTAGAATATGTTAAATCTAGTTTGATAGATCCTCCAATCTTAGACCCCAAGACCTGGATAAGTGCATACCAAACCTTGTAGGGATATCAACAACCACATATCCATTACTGCACTTTTTACAAGAATCTGAGCCAAATTGACCACCAAATATTTAATCATCCCCAAACATTTTACTCTCTTGGAACCAAAAGAATAAAAATCCTTATATGGTTTTGTTATTTGCAGCCCCAATTGCTCCATCACAGACAATGGAAAAATATTGTGGGAGGCTCTCGAGTCAAGCATAGAGTTATGTAAAAGAATTTCATGAATCAACAGGGTAACATAGAAAGGGGTAGTGTAAGAGTCTTTCTCCTCAACATTAGGTCCAAATATGACCATGGGCCTTTCTTCTTGGAGGTTCAGACTATCTTCCATAGGAGTTGTGGTAGGTGGACACATGGACTGAGATACTTGAGCTTTGTAATTTGGTTATTTCAACAATTCAGTTAAGGGAACACATATTTTGACCTTCTCCAACTCTTTTTGAAGATTAAAGGCAAATGGAGTCTTATTCTCTATGGAAACCTCAACATGATCTTCCTCTCTATCACATATGGATTTGGATGGTAAGGGTGGCTGCTCTATTTTAGAAAATTCAGGCTTGTGAAGAATGGAATATGAGGACACTTTCTTTGTTGGCAAGACTTGGTCTAGAGGATTCTTTCCGTTCTCAGTTGATTTGGGAGAATTTGAGGGAGTGGGCTCATCATTTTGGTATTGTATTATTGACCTTTCCTAGAGGATACGAGGTCATAATTTTTGTATAACTGAGCCTACATGAAGTTAGCAAACTGACTACAATAGTTTTCAATCTCACCATTATCCAGTGGGTCATCCAACTCATCCCCTTCTTCCTCATGTGCTTCAATTTCATATTCCTCTTTAGATAGAGGAGAGATTGTTTTCTTGAACATCCATGGTCTCTTCAACATGCTCCTCTAGATCATATTCCAAATAAAAAGGAGACTGAATGTGGTCTTGTTGTTCTTTTCTTTCCCTTTGCAAGAGATGAAAAGGTGGTCTCCTATATTGGGAATTAAAATTTCGATTGGGATTTGGTTGAGTCCATCAAGGAGGGTTTTTGTTTTATAATTCTAGTTTTACAAGATTGTTAGATAAATTTATTATGAGTTTATTCATCTCCTCAAGCTTCTATTATTGGGTTTCCTTCCCATGGATTGAAGAGATGGCTTCCTCCTTTCCTCTTCTCCTATCACCATACTCAGTTTTCCCTCTCCATTTCCTGATGGAGGTGAAATTTTATCCAAGCTCTAAAGCATCTATTTGAATGTGGTCCAGGTGCAAGACTGTCTTTCTCTAAGAGTGAATCCAAATTCAGGTTCAAAAGCCCCAACAAACACCACTTTAGTAATAACCTGTGGAGGTTTGATTTAAGCTGGAAGACCATTGTTTAATTTGTTAAAACTTTTTGTGAATTCTAAAATATCTTCATTATGTTTTTTCTTCATTGCATTGAATTCAGTCACAATTTACCCATGATCCCTTTTCTCTCCCCATTTATGCATAAAAGAATTTTCCATCTCCTCCCAGGTAGTGATTGAGGCGTTTGGGAGGGATTTTAACCATTTCCTTTCTTCCCCATCCAAATATTGAACAAAATGTCTCAACACCACATCCAAGTGTTCTACATTCATATTTTCTGCAAATGCACAAAATATTGATGTATGTCTTTGTGTTGAGATATAATCTTCTCCAAGGAATCTTGGCAAGATCTTAAGATAGTCTTGTGGCATACAATTTAGGGACTGTGGCAAGTCTAGTGGGGAATATTTATTTAGGAGAAAGACAAGGACAACCATGTTTTGCAAAGGATGTGTAAGAGGTTTATCACAGGGCCTTGTTGAGGAGTTGTTTGAATTGCAACTTACTGGCTCGGCTGAGTTGGAAGGCTATTTACACTTTGTGTTGGGATGTTTATGAGAACCTCTTTAACCTCCTCAGGTTCTGGGAAGATATGAAATGTGAAAGGAGAAGAGCTAATAGAATCTTCTTCGATTTTAACTCTAGAAGAAAATGGGCCAAACAATGCACAATGTTCCTCATGATATTCCAAGACTTTGTAGGAAGACTCAGGGTAATTTATTACAACTTTTTGAGAGCTAGTTGATGATACTTCTGGAAAAGACGTCACAGGAACTGCAGTGACAAGGGTTATTTCATTCCAAACTCTCCTAGATATTATCTTTTAAGGGTCAAACATATGAGGAGTTCTTTGTTGTGAAGTACGAGAGTGAGTGTGTGGCCTTTTGAAATCCAGGCTGCTCAAAATAAGACTTAAACATTGGAGTCGCTATGGTGAGAGGTTTAAAACCCACACCCCTTCTTGCTCACTTTACTGAATGGTGTATGAATGTTGTACCCTGGGAAAATTTTCTAATTCTATCCTCGACAATTATGCCAGAAGATGTTGTTTCTCCTAGAGATAACCTCTGGGTTGAAAGGAGACCAGTGTCTAGGACATCTTGATGAGTGCTTCAAAGATATGATGATATTTTCTATTACACTCATTATTTATCATATTCGAGATTAAATTGATCCAGAACCTTCCCTAAGAGGAGAAATACAAGATTGAATACCAAATATAACTCACAGAAGCATTAATATCTAGCTCTAGCTGCCAACATCATATACACTTGCAATTTTATAAGTCATTTGTAGTATATCAGATGGAAGAAATAACAAGGAGAGAAAACCAACACACAGGGCTTAAACCTAAGAATCGTGTTCATTGAAGTTTAACGTGAAACATATGAGAAGGAGGTTTTAATGAAGTGCTAAGATACATGGAGCACATTTTAAGGATAACAATTCATATTAGTTATAGGCATCTTTAATCAACATTAGAACTAGATGAATCCATAATTCCATGAAAAAAATATCCAACAGTTGCTATTACATGAAATATGAGAAGAAAAGTGAAAACATATGGATCAAACACAAGAAGAAATACATATTGTATATTTATATGAGCTAGAATCACCAAAATATTTTATTAATTTTCCACAAAGCATACATTTCATGGACAACTTGCAGAGCTTCTCTCTTGGAAAACCAAAATTTCGAACCCTTGGTTCGATATCATAAACAATTTTTATCGGGCCTCAGGGGGAGAGCCTATTAAAATATATTCTTTCTTTATTGGGCATTGAATCATCATAACAAAATACCAGTGTGCTCAATGACATAGATGTACAAACTGAATTCTAACTAACTGACATAGTTTCTTCTGAAATAAAATATTTATATAAAATAAAAAATCAAAGTGTCACGATTCACACGATTAACAATATGCTTAGTCATGATAAATAGGTTTTGGAGGCAGCATCGTTGGGTTGATGATATGAAACACAAGAGGTTTGACAAACTGCTCACACTTTTTCCATAGTGCTGGAGCGGGTAGAGGAGCATGAAAGAATCATTGATATGCAATATTGAAATTCATGACCCCTGTATAGCCCAACCTAGGGAAAAATAAGGTATTTATCAACCCTAAAAGCTGGAACTCCTTTCTGAGATAGTTAACCACTTCTTTACCTTTAAGGGTGACAATTTTCTCATGGGAAGAATTTGCCTTGCTGTTGGACTCCACTAACATCTGGTTGTATTGTGTCCATGGGATTAACATTCCCACAATATCCCAATAGCTAGGAAACCCTACCCTGACTCTTTCATCAAACTCAACATGGAAATCATCCATCTTTATCTATACCACCCTTACCTCTTTTTGTACGACCCTTCCCTCTTTCTGTACCACCCTTAAGCATTCCTCAACTTTGACTCTGGCCTCCTCCTTCTGGACAACTTTAGAGATCTCCATGATAACAGATACTCTATATACTACATCAATTGGCCTCAACTCACTGAGTGGCCTTCCATTCACAAATTGGATGAACTTCTTGGAAATTTGGGAGTTCTTTTCCCCATCTTCTTTGGCAGCAAGGATGAAAAACTCATAATCCTTTATAACAATTTTCTATTCATCCATCAGAGTTATGAACTCCTAGGTTCTTTCATTTCTGCTATGATTTCATCCATAAAAGTTGCTTGGTCTGCAAGAGAGACATGTTTCCTTTCAACTTTCCTTTTAGCTCAATAATCTTTTGGTTTGCTGCCTCTACGTTCTTACCAATCAGGTCTACGTTAGTCCTGGCTATCCCAAGCTATTTTTCTTTTTGTGCCAGGTTCCTCTAGGCAGTGTCCAAATCCTTCTGCACTTTCTTAAGCTCCCCTTCCAGAAGCTGAAGTTTGGTGAGGGTTTTGGTGAGTTGATTTGTGGGATTTTGGGGATTTTTAGGCATAGGCACTGCACAAATGTGTGTGTCTATCCTCTGCAGAAGTTATGCTACCTGCTGCTTGAGAGATACTATCTCATTGTTTCTTTCTATTAGTTCTTTAGCCATGATTTCTTCTCTTCTTCCACCTGTACAAGTTCCTTAGATTGTACATGTTCACTGCCTGACATCTTCAATTTGTGCCTTAGCTCATGTATTTATGCTTGTGAACTTTGGATGAGGGCTTCAAATGCATCTTTGTCTTTTGAATTTATCCCCAACTTCACAATCAACTCTTTGAAGCTCTCATTATGCATGTGTAGAGATCTAAAGTTAGATCTCTCCTATTTCAACCTTATTTCTTCCTTCTCTAGCAACTTCTCAGCCTAGCTGATGATAATTGCATTTCTATTGAGATCACTGTGCAACATTTCCCCCACTTGTCTGTAGAAATTAATTTTATCCAGCAAAGGGACACTGGTCAAGTCTAATGAAATTCCATGGGCCTTGAACTGAAAGCCTAAAGGTAATGACTTTGATAGTGGGTAATGTAGGGAAAACTTCATTTGATTTCTCTCTAAGTCTATGACAGCCAGAAGTCTCGTTAGATACGGGATCGAGTGAGATTCCATTTGATGTTGCATTTATTCCCTTACCTTCTTGTTTCTTTCTTCAATATCATTTCTAATAGGCCAACATGGCTCAGTAATAGTTGCACTTCCTTTGGAACTTAAAATAGAGACCTCTGATGAGGATGAGGCAACAGTCTGTAATGGGAATTCCAAGGTCACCTGGAAGCCTTGTTGACCTGGTCTTGTCTCTACCAACCTGGTCTCAATTTATTCTTCCTCTAACTCTTGGGGTTTCTCCTTTTTTCTAGGGTGTACATCTTCCATCTCGACATCTTCAGCTTGGCCAACAATCCTTTTCTGTGCCTTTTCCTTCAATTCTTGAGTTTCAATCTCCATCTCTGTATTTAACAGGCCACAAATCAAAGTTAGCTTTCCATTCGATCTCAAATCTATCCTCATGTTCATAAGTTGAAGCCTTTATGCTCTCCCTTCTCTTGGAAATGACACCATGTTATACAGAAAAATGACCTCCTCATTAGTTTAGAGGGCAAAGACATGATGATTGAAGCAATGACCAAGTCACAAGTCTTGTTTCCAAGCTAATGCTGTCTATACATTAGCAACATGCTTTATAAAGCTTCTCAGCAAGCCTAAGGGAGCGTTAGTGACCCAAGTAACTATACTTGTTACCTCGGGAGCAACGTTAGTGAACCCTAATGAGGATCTAAGGGTCAAAGGAGCGGATTGACTAAGAAATATCCCTATATTCTCTCCTAAATCAACTCAGAAAAGCAAGGAAACATCCAAGTTTGACCTATTTTGGGGATTACTAATCCTAATGGAGTATGCAAATGGGAAAGGGCTAAAAAGAATGGCAACATCATTGCTTTTACCTAAAGAAACTCATGGATAAACTTGGTAACCCTAACCTCACATGCTACATAAGCAGAGCTAGGGCTATTGTGAAAAGGGTCAGATCATTTGAAAGGATAGCTTACTTGATTGTCGAGCAGAGTCTCAGACTTAAGCATAAGAAGTTGGTAAGAAGAGAGAGAGAGAGAGAGAGGAGTTTGAGGGGTAAGGGAAGGTTGATGCAACCGATGGTTGTAATACCTCTTTCAACATTAATATAGAACTGCAGTTGTATTGTCTACTCCGTGGTGTTGGTACTATAATTCATTTATATGTTTATTCAATGTCTTTTAGCATGAGTAGCTTAGTTATGTGCAACTAGATGTCTTTTTTATATTCATGTATTGATTATCAAGGTTTTATGCTGTGATTACGCTTGTCTTTTCTATGTGCAGGACTTGATTTGGAGCCAGCTCAGGGGACTTCCGCCTAGCTGCATTGCGCTCTCCAGCAACTCTACACGAAGACTCAAGGTAATGAATTCATCTTGCTTTGATAGTTAGTTATTGAATATGGACATGGATGTATCTTTGTGATAGTTGCAAATAATCTTACAGTCTGCCAAGGGTCTCGGGAAGACCCTTGAGGGTTCCTTCATTCTCCATACATTGTGCATTAATCCCTATAGCAGAATTGGCAACTCCACTGAGGACTACACTTTAGTTCTCAATTTTTCCATAAAGTTTCTAGATCTCTCCTTCTTCTAGACCTTGTTGTACTTCTTCATTCCTTTTCTGACCACTCAGGACCTTGCAACACTCTTCTTTCATTGCTTAGCCCTGGATCTGATCCCCATAGCCCTTTTTTGAAGTGTTTTCCCTCACTATCACAGGTTACCAGTGTAAACAAAGCTTTATAAAACATTGTAGCTTCACAAATAGAGCATTAGTGCCACCAGTAACTCTCTGTGACCTCTAGCACAGAGCGTTAGTCACCCATTTTTTGATAAACAACAGTGTCTGTGACCTCAAAGGGTTGGAAAACTTGCTTATGGACTGATAAGGGATCTGTAGCTGTGTTTTGTTTGACTCATCTGTGTCCTGAACAAATTCTTTTCTTTGAGAAAATAGAATTCCTTCTTGAATTTTTTATTTTTTTTATTTTTATATTTTATTATTATATATTTTATATTATATTTTATTTTATTTTATTTTATTTTTTTTATTTTTATTATTTTTATTTTTATTTTTTATATATTTTTTATTTTTATTTTTTTATTTTTATTTTAATTTTATTTATTTTAATTTTATTTTATTTTTATTTTATTTTTATTTTATTTTTTTTTTTTTATTTTATTATTTTTTTTTTTCGGCTTAGTTTGTTAGTTCTACATTATTTGGTTTCAGTAGTTGTTAGTGAGAATTGAAAAGTTTTGTCGGTTATGCGAGTGTTTTATTGAGTAGGATGCATGGAATGAATATTGATGTATGAATGAATCTCCCTTTGTAGAAGCAGCTTATTCATCGAAATTGAAAATTTACAAGCATTGTTTTTTGCATGATTTGAGTTAGAGTCCCATAAAATCTCATACATCAACATCTGTACCGAAGACTCTAACAAAGTACACTTAAAATCTACCTAATAAAATCAATCAACAACTCTTTCTAGAGTAAACATACATTAGTTTAGGCTAGGAGCTTGGGTTAGGCAGTGTGAGTAAACTGCCCAACATCATACACCAAAACTAGTGTCATTAAAGAGAGAAATCCTTCTTCACTTACCGGGACCACTCCAGTAAAATCAGAGCTAAATATGAGACAACATTGGACTGTAAGTGAAGTTAACTTGCCTTTTCTTACATCTCCTTTGGGTATTCTGTGTATCAGGGATCCCCTCGAGGATATCGGAGTTGAGTCAGGGACTCAGGTATCCTGCCCCCACAACGTACTACCTGCGACTATGTCCCCCCCGGTAGTGTCTATGATATAAGGCATCCTTAGTGGCCATAATTTTAGGGACTAACACAAGGTGACTAGGGCGGGATGCCCTATTACCTAACACAGACGAACCTACTATGTCTTCAGTTTTTGAGAGGGTGCTTGTCTTCACGAGAGTACTTGGACCCTCAATCTGAGGTTTGGGCAAAGCTCTAGAGTAACTGTAACTATACATTTGGCCATTTCTCTTTGTTATTCATTGTGATACTGGGTTTCATCTCTAGTGATCGGTGCTTATCAGACAGGGTCATTTCCCTCTGCTTGTTGATTGATTTACTTAGTGTATTTTATTTTTTATTTTTTAGGTGCCAGAGTGTTATCATTGAGACTTTAATAAACATCACTATAAAATTTACTGATAAAAATTATCGGCCACGTGGCTACATCCGGTCCTCGTCGTCAATATAGATGATTGTTAGGACTTCCCCCATTCACTGTGGAAGATCCGACGAGCTCCAGTGAACTAGATTCCCCATCTTTGGGAAATCAATCTCTGAGATCTCACACAGAATCAGTTTGGACATCCGACGATTCAAGCTTACTGAAGGATTTTTTCCTCCATACAACCCTCCGATCACAAATCCATTGGGCCCACTCTTGATTCCCGTTGCATTTGTACCTCCTTTCTCTTCAGTTGGAACACTTCGACCCATCTAGTCGATAACTAACGGGTCGTGGGCCTTTTTGGACACTTTTGGTCCCGCACCACTTCCCTAGTTGACAATCAATACCACACCTTTGATGGCGAACCCTGCTATCCCATTTGTCCCAGGTGCAACCCCTATCATGACACCCTCCACAAGTGGAACCTAGTCAATTCCGGGTTTTGCCCCTTTAGTGTCAAACCCTGTACCTTCAACAAGTGCTACATGTAGTGCTCCTTATAACACTCAATATAACACAGTTAGTGCGGGTCCCTTCAACCAACAATATGGTTGGCATCCATTGTATAGTTCTAACCCCCAGATTCAAGTATCTGGGGACACTCCCAATATTCATATACCGACTGGGAATGTAACAGTTCCCCCTCCGTTTTCAGGCATGCATGGTCAGTCACTAATTGACATGAAAACTCCTTATGCTAGTCAAGGACTTATGGTTAGTTCTATGGCGAGCATGAATCCTCAAGGAGGTCCCAATCAATCCATGGGGGAACCCTCCTCACAACCTCAAATGAGTCAAGGGGGCATTGCTTATCATGGGGCCACTTCTATCCCCCAACCTAATAATCCTATGGAAATCCACATTACAATACCATACCCCAAGGCACCTACTATACCACGCAACCTGTGTATAATATTGGGAACAACACGATGGGAGGACCGCAAGGATCCTCAAGTCATATTTCATCGCCTTGGTCTGATTTGGGGGCATCACACACTTTTCCTTTCTTAGCAACGCTTGATATCCCCAACTTGTACAAACTTACAAATGACCCCATATATCATAACTTACTCTCGCCACCAATCTCGCATAAAACACCGACAGACATCCCTAAGTTCGAAGGGAAACAAGGGGAGGATCCGGGTACACTCATCACCACCTATCATCTATGGAGTGTTTCTAACTCCATGTTGGATGATAGTATCCGGTTACGTCTTTTTCCCCGCAACCTTACTAGCAACGCAACCAAGTGGTACATTGAGTTACCACGCACGTTAGTCAATACCTTTGACGCTCTAGTGATGGAATTCTTAAAGCACTTCCAGCTACCCATCCGTTATGAAACTGGAGCTGAACTCGTCATTTAATTACGTCAGGATACTACCACCCACATCTTTGATCATATACATGAATAGAGACGTAGGCAGAGGTTGGTCAAAGCTCCCTTCCCAGACTATCTCTTAGCGGATTGGTTCTGCAAGTCTCTACTCCCCCAAATCGCTAAATATGTTGCCTTAGGTGGTGCGGTGACAGAAGACCAATCCATACGTCGTGCCCAACACTTAGATCTAATATATTCACAGTCTGGCACTCTATACGACGTAATTCCTAATGCCCCTCGCAACTCGAATGCTCCCGCTACTCAGCAACTCGGAGCACAAACCGATGGGATTATCGGTGCAACCTCTGGGGCTGCAGTAAAGCAACTTAGCGGTTACATTGCCCAGATGTTAGTGGACCACTCTACCAAATCGAATGCTCTTACTACCACCACGATCAACTCTGTGCAACCTACACAAAAACCCAGTGGTAAGAACAAGAAGAATAAGAAAAGGACCACTCATTCTGAAGAGTAGTCAACAAAGCAGTCTAAGTCCAAGTAGCAGGTAGCTATGCCCTTTGATGATGGAAAGGATAAACCTGCTAGATTCCCTTGCAAAATCTGTGCCTAATACCACATGACCTATCGCTGCCCGCGTCTTCAGGAGTGCACATATTTCATTGCTAAAAAGGACATTGGTAGGACCCCCACTGTCTTGAATAATCATTTCCCTGCTCAGAAGCAGCAACACCTTATTGCAAACCAACCCCAACCCCCGCAAGGGGGCAATGGCGGTTTGCAACATCCTTCAGCTGGTGAAGGACCTTCTACCATTTACACCTTTGAAATGGTAGACCTACAAAGGAAAGCCAAATCTTATGGAGCTCCTATCGCTCATGCAGAGGAACCCTCCTCAAGTTAAAACCCACCGCCGCCTAACGATCTTCATATCGAAAGGTCAGTTGCTGACCTTATGATTCGCCCCCCTAAAGGGTCACTTCGACGCACAATGCACAATACATCTGCACATGTCTCCCAAAACTACAACATTGTAGAAGATTTGGCGCAAGCACCGTCGGCTATGTCGGCGCTTGAAGTATTACAAACATGTCTGGCACAAAGGAAAGCTCTGCTTTCGGCCATTGGTGGTATCGACCCATAGGATTCCATGCTTACAATTTTCGACATGGAAAAATGTAAACCTCCCCGTTCTCACTAGCTTTCATTTCAAGTGCAAATATTTTTGAAAGGTAAAGGTATACATAGAACTATAATTGACGAAGGTGCTTCTACCTGCGTAATGTCGGCTTCATGTTGGCTCGCTTTGGGTTCTCCAACCCTATCCCCGTCATCGAATTCCCTTAAAGCTTTCGACAGCTAGAATTTCATCCCAAAAGGTTACCTAGCTAGCTACCCCATCACCTTGTATGGGAAAACGGTAACGGTGGACATCGAAGTCGTATATAAAAGGCTCGACTATAATCTCTTGTTGGGTCACAGTTGGACTTATGCCATGATTTCCATTGTGTCTACTATCTTTCCCATCATCCTATTTCCATTGGATGGAAAGGTAGTCACAGTGAACCAACTATCCTTTTGCACCCTTGATTATTCCCTGTTACCAAGCGGCTGTACCCTTAGTGGGTGGTGTACCTAACTCTTACGTCAGTATTGGTACCGGTCTACCGAATGGCTCTTCCCTCATGGGTTGTTTCCCTCTTTTGCTACCAATGGTTCCACAGATGGTTAATATGATTTCATCCATTCCTCGTGAACTGACTGATCCTTGGATCCGACCAGCCCCTTCAGACATTGACACTTACGAAGAACAAATGCGGTTGTCACTAGATAAATTAGCCTTACCAGGCCATTCAATCTACATCCAAGTCTTCGGTCACTTTGGTCACAGCCAACGGTACCACCGCTCCTCCCATAACTGCTCCTTCTTTTGATCCCCTCAATCAATTCCTACCAACGGACGAAGCTATTAGAGACATCATCAGTTTAGAAGAGTGACCTTGGGAGGACTCGCATAATCATGTTTCGATATCTGATTCGGACATGATGCCTCTGCAAATCCTATCATTTGGCGCACTTGAAATCGTTTCCTCACCTTATACGACTATCCAAACTTTGGAATCGGAGGGAAACATGGGAAATCTTTCAAAGACATTGCTCATTGATATTTCAATCAAGATAGGCATCGTGAAAAACATACAGATTGGAGCCAATCGCAATCCTGTGGAAATTGCAAGCTTCACCTATCCTTTTAAGGATTTCCACGATGTTTTCCCTTGGTATTACGAGGAAATGCATGGCATATACCCTTCTATTGCCAAGCATGAGATCAAGAAGTATTAAGAATTCTTTTTAAGGTATTTTTCTTGCTCGTTAATCCGAAAAAAACTGAGTCTCCTTCTTCAGGCTCATTAAACTACCACAAAGGAGCGAGCATTCTTTTTATGGTATTTTTCTTGCTTGTTAATCCGAAAAACCTTGAGTCGCCTTCTTTTGGCTCATTAAATTACTACAAAGAAGATATGAGCATGTTCTTTTTTGAGACTTTTTCTTGCTCTTGAACTAAAAAATCCCAGAGTTTTCATCAATGGGCTTGTTAAACACCTACAACGATAGGTCTGAGCAACTCTTTTTCGCTCTTTTTCTATCTCATTAAACTGAAAAAGATCACTTGAGAATTCTTTTTAGGCACTTTTTTCTCGCTCATAAAACTAAAAAAAATCTCGAGTTTCAGGGTCATTAAAAACTTATGAAGATGACCGAGCATTATTTTAGGTACTTTTCTCACTTGTTAAATTGAAAAATCCCGAGTTTTTGTCACCGGGCTCGTTAAAAATCTACGAAATCAACAAGAGCACTTTCTTTTTTGGGACCATTTCTTGCTCTTAAATTGAAAAATCCCCGAGTTTTTCCCTTCTTGGGGCTCGTTAAATGTACGAATAAGGAATGAGCAATTCTTTTACCTCTTTTTCCTTGCTCACTAAATTGAAAAAGATACTTTGAGTTTTTTTCATTTGACTCGTTAAAATTTGATGAAGGTATTGAGTTTGTCATTGCATGACTCATTAAAAATTCACGATGAATATCAAGTTTAGTCCGTCTCCTCGTACTCGTAACAAAACTGAGGTCAACATCTATTGAGAATAGGCTTCTTTTTATCCAGAATTAGTAGATTAACTCATGGAAAAGTAACGAGTCCGGGTATACTATTAAACCTTTGTTGCACCTGGTTAACAACTATGACAAAGGGATCACCCCGGAGTCGTTTTTTACGATCTTTTCAAACTCTCTAAATATGAAAAGACCACTGAGTTGTCTCGTTTGGACTCATTAAATTACACAGACAAGGTGTAGAGTCACTCTTTTTATGATCCTTTTGAGACTCTTAAAACATGAAAAGATCAACGAGTCTGCCTTTCTGGACTCATTAGACTAATCAGATAGGGCATAGAGTCGCTCTTTTTGCGGTCCTTTTCAGACTCTTAAAATATGAAAAGATCGATGAGTTTACTTGTCTGGACTCACTGAACTAATCAGATGGTGAAAGTGGACAATACAACTGTGTTCAGTATTTGAAAGCATGGTTTGGCAGCAGTCGTTCCCTTGAACATGGCACTCCCGTAGATAAAACTTCCTTGTGATGGTCTCTCAATATGAATCTTACCATCCTATGAGTTTAGCCTATATACCCCGATGTTCTTGCATCTCTGTATCCCAACACTCTTTGGTGTTCATGAGTCTAGTGCTGCATGATTAAAACCGTTGTCATGCCTTCTATTGTTCAAGGGAATTTTTTTTTCTTTTGTTTCCTCCATCAACCCATCAAGCATATCCTTTCATCTTTCCCTCTGTTGTTTTGATCCAATGCTCAAAGATTCCTCAAAAAACAAATCATTCTTGTCCCGTTTCGTGACGATTGATGTAGGACACATTATGGCCTACCTTTCGATAGGTCTCTTCGTATTGACTTCAACACTCTATCTAGGAAGAAGACCCAAAAGCAATTCACTACCTTGGTACTTGCAAACATTAGTGGTAGGTCACCTTGTGTTTGATGAGGGGTTCTTATTATTGGCTCCTAGTTAAACGATTCTGCGGGTGTTCGATGACAAAAACATTTTTCACACTTGCTAGATTGTACTGTGCATCTTGGAGAACATCACCATTATTGGTGGCCTTCCTCGCATCTGTTAACAGTCTCCATTATTGACTGGTAATCAGAAGATTTTGTGCATGTTCGACATCAATGCATATATTCATATGTATCGATCTATGTTGTTCGGTGAAGCGGAAATCAAGACCTTGGGTAGAGGCTTGTATCACTCAGCCTTGTTTCCTCTCCCAAGTTGCGTATATTGTTTTTTGGAGATAGCTCATCAGAATGATCCTATTATGACATCGGTTCCTCATTGTGCTTATTAGCAACCAACATCGTCATATCTCTTTTACGAGAAAATCACTCTGACATAGCTACTGAGCGTGGGAATGCCCGACTCAAGACATGATTTTAGTTGTTTTATATATATGTGTTGTATTAGGTTTCTTGTATCGCTCGAAGCTCTGATCCTCTCTCTCTTTTTGTCAAGAAGGAACATAACAGTTAAGTATAAAGTGTTTCGACCATCATCGCAACCTATGATCTCACACTTTTGGGGGCATCTGTTTTACTGGAAAATGACCTCCTTATTAGTTCAGAGGGAAAAGACATGATGATTGAAACAATGACCAAGTTCATAAGCCTTGTTTCCAAGCTAATGCTGTCTATACACTAGCAACATGCTTTAGAAATCTTCTCAGCAAGCCTAAGGGAGCGTTAGTGACCCACGTAACTCTACTTGTTACCTCGAGAGCAGCGCTAGTGAAACCTAATGAGGATCTAAGGGTCAAAGGAGCGGATTGACTAAGAAATATCCCTATATTCTCTCCTAAATCAACTCAGAAAAGCAAGGAAACATCCAAGTTCGACCTATTTTGGGGATTACTAATCCTAATGGAGTATGCAAATGGGAAAGGGCTAAAAAGAATGGCAACATCATTGCTTTTACCTAAAGAAACTCATGGAGAAACTTGGCAACCCTAACCTCACATGCTACATAAGCAGAGCTAGGGCTATTGTGAAAAGGGTCAGATCATTTGAAAGGATAGCTTAGTTGATTATCAATCAGAGTCTTAGACTTAAGCATAAGAAGTTGGTAAGAAGGGAGAGAGAGAGAGGAGCTATAGGGATAAGGGAAGGTTGATACAACCGATGGTTGTAATCACTCTTTCGACATTAATATAGAACTGCAGTTGTACTGTCTACTCCGTGGTGTTGGTACTATAATTCATTTATATGTTTATTTAATGTCTTTTAGCATGAGTAGCTTAGTTATGTGCAACTAGATGTCTTTTGTATATTCATGTATTGATTATCAAGATTTTATGCTATGATTACGCTTGTCTTTTCTATGTGCATGACTTGATCTGGAACCAACTCAGGGGAATTCCGCCTAGTTGCATTGCGCTCTCCAAAAACTCTACACGAAGACTCAAGGTAATGAATCCGTCTTGCTTTGATAGTTAGTTATTGAATATGTACATGCATGTATCTTTGTGACAACTGCAAATAATCTTACAGTCTGCCAAGGGTCTCGGGAATACCCTTGAGGGTTCCTTCATTCCCCATACACTGTGCATTAATCCCTATAGCAACCATGAGGATCATAATGCCAAACCTCCCCTAGATCAAAATTCATCTTTTGATTAATTCCTCAACTGCCCTATGGGCCTGCTTGGAATTGACAATAAAAGGTCCCACAAGCTTTCACAATTTAAATATATATCCCTTCTTAGCAAGGACAAGGTGCACTTAGTCTACATTAAGTCTGTATCTCATGAATTCAGGAGTAAAAATCCCCATGGAAATAAACATAGGCAAGCTAGTAAGGAGGAAGATCACACCCATATACCTTGATTTCTGTGAAGTCCTCAAACAGGTACCAACTCCCCACTCTAGTATCCTTGCTATGTTGGAGGATTGATTTTTGCTGAGGGAGAAATCTGTGAGGGGAAACACCATGAAGTATTTTGTAGGAAATGGCCATGTAGGAGGATATAAATTGGGAATAGCCGCTAGGCTCTTGTCTTTTCCTAGCAAAAATGTCCTAGTTGAAAACAGACTTCCTTTGTTTGTTGGAAGCCACCAAACTGAGACCCAGAACTAAAATTCATCCACATGAGTGTACACAAACACAAAGAACAACATGGAATAATACCTAAAATAGGTGGTGGTGGGGAAATGGTGCAACTGGAATCTTATGGCCCCAACTAAGTAAAAATGTATGTCGAACAAATGGCAAGGCTACATCATTTGCCTTAGAAACCCTAGAGAGGCTTTAGAAGCTATATTTGCATCGTCATTCCAGACACACATGACCATTTAGGGATAGTATTGGCTGAATAGGCTCTGCAAAGAGGGTTATAAGGAAACTATCAACAATAGGCACAGACTGTAGGCCAGCGGTCAGGACCATTTGCAAAAAGGATTGCTGCTCATCGGTTGGAAGGGTAGTGTAATGGTAGATTAATGTGGTTTCTGTGAACTGCTGTGGTTAAGAGGAACTTGAGTAATTTAGGGATTTTTGAATTAGATCTAGGGTGACCTCAAGGATTTTTACCTCGGTTGAGGAGACAAAGTAGTTATTCTCGTCTATGTAAGCTATTGCTAGCGAGGAGACAAACTCAGGACAATGGTGAGGGTGCAATCTAGTAGTACTGGCCTGAGTCGACCACTCAAAATGGGTCTTCCCCTCTGACATGGCTACCATACAAGTTGAATCACAAGTCATCGAGGTGGTAAGCACTAGAGGGGTCTGCAATTTGCGCCTGTGTCCATGAGATGCTCGGCATTGGAGGAGGGTTTAGACTCACGGGCTTTAGAGGGCTTAGGGCTCACCTTCTTCATTTTCCAATGAATAATAAAATAAATTGCAGGTGAAAGGGACTGACTAGTTACCTGTTTTCCCTAGAGAAGATGAAAACAAAGTTGGAGGGGGTGTTCTAGACTCGCTGAATGGTTGGACGACATTCATAACATAAATGGAAGGCGGGAGGCGTCTGCACTGGGAAGAAATTCTAAACTTTCAAAAATTCAAGGCGAGAAGGTTTTTTATAGGTAGAGAGGGGCCAACAATCAACTAACATGGGGGTGACTTCATTGGAGGATGTGTGGAAGAAGTGGATTGGGCAGTGATAGGAAATATGTGGGTGAGAGCAGGAGGAGGGAAGATATGTTACCATTTTGATTTGAATTCTCCACTCGCTTGAATTGGTGCCAACAGATCAATCATTGTGGTGGGTGATCCCCACCATCCTCTGGTAGGTAGGAGGGAGGGATGCTGGATCCATCAGTTACCCCCCAGAATTAATCTGGGTCATTGGATCGACAAGTCCACCTAGTTGAATTGTCAACTCTGGGGGGTAACACCTGCTTATCACCTGCGTAGGTTACCCCCCCGAAATGCTACTGGGGGTGGGTTGTGTATAGATGGGCGGTGATTTGCCCATAACCTACTTGAATTTTAACCAAAAAGGAGGGTATGGTCCAATTTTCATTTTAGCCAGCTGCGCTTACTTGGTGGGGGCTCCATGATCGCAAATTTGAAACTTGGAACTTTTGTCATGGCACTAGGGCTTGAAAATTTGCCCCCATGACTGATTTAGTTGACTTTTTTAGCTAGGGACCTTGATTTTGACCTCTCATCTCTCTCTACCCAAGTATTAGAGGGAAACAAAATTGGATCCAACTGGGGACAATGTATTGTATACAATGCATTGAGAACTTGCAGATTAGTGCCTTACTCCCTATGTATCGAGTCATTTTATTTAAACCTCTTTAAAACAAAAAGCACTAATAAAAACCACAAAACAGTTATGGTATTTACAACAAGTCACTGGTATTTACAGTGGATGAGAGTGGACTTCTTCAGTGCTAGAAGTAAGGCTTGAGAAACTGCCCATTTACTGGCAACTCAAGCACTACACCATGTAAATTTTCCAGTAAGAAGGCATTATTCCCTTTTTCTTCAACAATCTTGAAAGGTCCAAACCACAGAGGGTCAAACTTGCCATGTTTTTCTTTGTCCTCCCTTCTAATATCCCATATAAGCACTAAATCTCCTAGCTGCAGATACCTGTCTTTTGAATTTTTGTCAAACATGGACTTCATTTTTTCCTGGTAACTGATCAAACTCTGATTCACTTGTTCTCTTCTCTTGAAGTTCTACCAAATGATTCATCTGTCTGGTAAGAGCATTTGGATCCTCCTCAACATCTTGAAAGAATTTATCTACTCACATAGCTAACTGGATGGGGAATATTGCAACCTTCCCATAAACCAACTCAAAATGGGACTTCCCAGTGGATCTCTTGGTGGTAACCCTGTTGGCCCATAGGGAAAATTTCAGCTGTGAATCCCAGTTCTTATGATTTTCTGATATTGTTTTCTTTAGAATCCTTACTAAGTTTTTATTTGAAGATTCAACCAATCCATTTCCTTTTGGATAATAGGTGGTAGAATGACCTACTATGATGCTATATTTTTGGCAAAAATCAATAAACTTTGTTGACTTGAACACCTAAGCATTGTCAGTGACAATCTTCTTGGGGCAACAAACCCTGGAAAGGATGTTTTCCTCCATGAACTTAATGACTACGAAATCTGTTGCATTTCTAGCTGGGGCTGCTTCTATCCACTTAGTGAAGTAATCAATAACTGTGAGTATCCACTTGTGCTGACCGCTGGAAGGTGGATGTATTTCCCCAATGAAGTCCAATCCCCACTGCATGAAAGGTTCTTAACAAAAATAGGTATTAAAGGAAAATGTGATAACTTCTACTTTTCTATAAATGTTTGGCACTTCTTGCAGGCTCAAACGTAGGTATGCACCTCACTAAAAAACTTAGGCCAATAACAACCCACCTTGAGGATTTGGTGGGTTGTAGCTCTCCAACTCTAATCTCCTCCACAAACACAATTATGGAATTCATCAATCACTTTGTGGATTTATTCTTCAACCAAGAATAGGAGTAAAATCCCCACTGGTCCTTCCAATATAATTGGCCATTTGAGGTAACAAATTTCTGGGCTTGTAGCCTTAAAGCCCTGCACTTAATTTTTTCAAAGTTCATTTTGCACCTCAAAAAGAGTAGATAATGGACAATATGTGTATACTAATGGGACACAATGTATTTAATATAAATTTTCTAGGCTAAGGTTTCAATCCCGTGTTGTTGCTCCAATTTTTCACTTTCCCCATCTTTTCTAGCTAGTAAGTTTATGCCCAATGCTTGGCAATTTGATTAAGAAATTTTTTGAGCTAGACCCTGCCCCTTGATCAATTTGGTAGGTTTGATATCCATATCATAATCCTGTATTTTAGCAATCTATTTGCCTCTTTTTCCCTCACTATCACCTTGCACCAGGATATCTTTCACATTAGTTGTAGGAACATAGGGAGTTATATTTTATTGCATGACATAAATTATGAAAGCCTTCAGGGCTTTGACCAAGGCATATGCCCATTTCTCCAAAATATTGTATTTTAGCACCTAACTAAAAAATGCAATTGGTTGCTTGTGCCCTTCATCATTCTTCTGTAGTAGGACAACAACTACTGTGTGAGAGGAAGCAAAAGAAAAAACGAAAAATGGTTTTAAATAATATAGGCTAACTAATACATGAGATTTTGCAAAGGCCTTTTTGATTATGTAGAATTAATCCCGAGATTCTAAAGTCCACTTCACTTCTTTATTCTTCTTCAACATCTCTGTAATTTCTTTGACTATCTCTCTATGAACGTCCTTAGAAAGTTGATTCTGCCCAAGAAAACCTAGAATTCTTTCTTATTTCTTGGTAATGGGATGTTGTTGATGGATTCCACCCTTTTAGGATCAATCTTCACCCCCTCCTTTGCCACAATGTGCCCTAACAATTTTCCCTCGCTTCGAGAGAATTGAGATTTCTTGGGATTTAAAGACAACCCATGCTTTCTACATTTCTCAAAAGTGAGCCTTAGATGCTCAATGTGCTCTTCATCTATTTTTGAAAAAAAATGATGTCATCTAGGTAAATTACCGCAAACTTGTCATGTTTTCCCATAAACGCTATTTTCATGGCTCTCTAAAAAGTAGCTCCTATGTTTATGATTCCGAAGGGAATTCTGGCATACATAAATGTCCCCCAGAGCATGGTGAAAGAAATTTTCTTCTGATCTTCAGGGTGGACAACCACTTGATTGTATCTAGAAAAAAAATCCATCAAAGACATCTGGGCTAAACCTACCACCTTCTGTAGAATGTAGTTCATTTTAGGCAGTGGGTAATTGTCTTTTAAAGAAGCGTTGTTCAGATTTCTGAAGTCAGCACATAACCTTATTTCCCCATTCTTCTTTATGACAAGGACTCATTTTTCCACCCAATATGAATATATCAAAGGTACAATCATTTTGGCCTAGAGCAACTTCTTTACTTCTTTTTCAATTGATGGGTGTAACATAGGATTAATTTTCTCGAGCTTATGTTTATATGGTTTCACCCCGCCCTTTAAAGGTATCTTATGTTGAATGATAATAGTATCAAATGTTTTTTGGTCATCATAAGACCAATCAAACACATACATATAATGTTTAAAAAGGTACAAATACTTCCGCTTATACTCATCATGAACTCCTTTTGCAAATTTTATCACCCTGGGGTCTTGGTCATTACCAATGTTGCAATCTTCAACATGTTCTTCCAACTCTTGCTCAATAGGTTTGGCAGCCACATCATTTAGGTTAAACAACCTTTCTAATGGGACCAATCCCCCGTGGATGGTGTTACCCTTTAATTGTAAAATCTTGTGTCCAACAATAGTTTCTCCCCAACTGACTTGCTATTCATATATTACTTCCTCATCCTCCTAATCAATCACTAAGTTCAAAAACTCTCCAATAACCTCCATGAAGCATTTAATTTTTTCATCATCTTAAAACACATGCCATTGTTTGACATTGTCTGGCATTGAAGGTATGTACTTGACTTCAACTTCATATTTAAGTAATGTGTTTTGAGGAGGCTTGAAGTTACTAGCAGCTATGGCCAAGGAGTCAATAATCCAATTTCGATCTCTGGGAAGAAATTTGATATTTAAGGTTAAGAAGAAAACATCAATCATGTTCCATACCTCATTTCGGTAAGACTTCAATCTTGGATGTTTAGCTTAGCATTGATTTTTGATTTGCTTCACCACCAACTCTGAGACTCCAAACACTGTCAGGAACGCAATGTTAATATTCGTGATAGCTTGCATTCCTAAAAATAAAGCTTCATACTCAACAACATTATTAGTGGCTTCAAACTCTAACTTGAATGAAAGAGGAACCAAGCTACCTTCTGGAGATACCAACAACACACCTGCTCCATTTCCTTCCCTAGAATAAGCCCCATCAAAGTAAAGATTCCACACTTTATCACATTCCAGTGATTGTTTGTTTAGCTAAACAAAACACTCCACCTGTGTTTCATCCAGGATTAGATAATTTTCCTCTGAAAACAAACAAGATAAATCTTTCCTCTTTACTAAACACAGGAGAATTTTTTGAACAATTAACCCTTGTAACTGTCTGTACAAATCTCGATTCCCTATTTAATCGTCTTTCTTCTCCTCTGAACATAGGGATGGTAGCATATGTTAAATCTAGTTTGATAGATCCTCCAATCCTAGATCCGCACGAATTGGATAAGAGCATACCAAACCTTGCAGGGATATCAACAACCACAATGTCCATTACTACACTTTTTACAAGAATCTAAGCCAAATTGACCACCAAATATTTAATCATCTCCATACATTTTAATCTCTTGGAATCAAAAGAGTACTAATACTTATATGGTTTTGTTATTTGCAGCCCCAATTGCTCCATTGTAGACAATGGCATCAAATTGTGAGAGGCTCCTAAGTCAAGCATATAGTTATGTAAAATAAGTTCATGAATCACCAGGGTAACATAGAAAGGGGAAATGGAAGAGTCTTTCTCCTCAATTTGAGGTCCAAATATGACCATGGGCCTTTATATGTAAAAGTATGGTCTTGTCATACTCTTTATATTGCTGAAGGCTACTTATATTCACCTCCTTCTATACTAATGTACAATTTATCTTCTCTTCCAGGTTTGAGCTACTTTCCACCTGATTACTTGAATCTATGACCATGAGACTTTTCTTCTTAGTATCATTCTTTTTGTTCTCAAGGTTGAGATGTAGAAAAAACTTCCAACGCTTCTCCAATGTATGACCATCATTGTTACGTTGGTTGCAATGGTTGCTAGGATCCTTGCATTGATGTGTTGCAGTTGTTATCTTATTCTCTTTTCCCCTTTTCCACTTCTTCTTCCCCTCCTTGGAAGCTTCATGGTGTTATTTTTCTTTGACCCACTTGATTTCACTTTGTCTTGGCCTATGTTCTCTAGGTACTGTACATGTACATAAGTCTCATCGATGGATTTAGGTTTGAAAAACATCGCTTGGTTCTATAGATGGTTGTGTAGATCCCCCAGATACTTGAGAAGTATGTTTGGGTTCTTTGGGAAGATACTTGACATTGTGGAAATATTTCTAAATTCTGTGGTGTACTTCTGTACACTCCTCCCTTGCTTTTTCTTGAAGTAATTGCACTGGGTCCACTAGTACTCTACATACTCAATAGGTTAAACTTGTGACTTTTTTAGGGTTTTT
This sequence comes from Pinus taeda, assembly GCA_000404065.3. Taxonomy (NCBI): domain Eukaryota; kingdom Viridiplantae; phylum Streptophyta; class Pinopsida; order Pinales; family Pinaceae; genus Pinus; species Pinus taeda. The sequence continues at coordinate 186,012 of APFE031570200.1, forward strand.
AAATCCTCCCACTTAGTCACTCGAGGATATCCCTCCAACTTCAAGGTTTCTATGTGGCTTTCCCACCAGGTCAAGCCATGGCCCTATACTTTCAGCCTAGCAAATAAAATATTTTGTTCTTCCTCTATACGATGAACACTAAAATAAACTTCTAATTGCAACAACCAATAATTTAACTTTAGAGCATCAATCTCACTTTGATATGGCTTCATTGCTACCTTAACTTCCATTTTGAATAGGGATTGTGAATGGTTCATGACACTCGAACTAGGTTAATCCTTTTTGGGTTCTTTCTTAGATTCCATCTCTGGTTCTTCCCAATCTAGCAATTTCCCCTTTGATCCAACCTCGTCATTAGAACCTCCATCTCCTTTGAATAGCCTAATGTTATTGGTTAGCTCCACCTTGAGGAGGGTCACATTATGATTTTTACCTGTGACTTGTGCTTCCAGCCACATAAACCTCTCCTCTACAATATCATGAGGGTTATTCATAGATTTTTCAGCCATGACTAGGGTTTTGCGACTTTCGGTTCAAGTGATATGGATCCCTTGCAACCAATATACCCAACGAAACCTATTAATATATCTATATGATTTGTAACTGTCGTGGATATTCCACTAGACAATTTGTCACAACAAATCTACTAAAATATATTAGAAAAATTGAAATCTACACTAGAAGGGTTTATTTATCCTTAGATTTCTGGATATGTCGATTACTATTTATTTTGTATGCATGCAAATTATAATTATGCAAAAAATAGAGAAAATGAAGTAAAACTCAAAAACCAAGAAAAATGAAGTAAAACTCACAAATCACAATTGGCACAAAATATAACCTGGGAAACCCTTTCGGGAGAAAACCTAGATGGAAGGTGAGGTTCCTCTGCTCTTCTTACCTAAATGAAAAATTGATACAAGTACAAAGAAGTGAGGCTTGTGGCCTGTTGGATGCTACAAGGCACAAATACTCTTTGATTTATCTCTCCTTATCCATTCTCAACTACTATGCTGATCTATGGATAAAAATGCACTTGAACAGAATGGAACCCCTTTCTTCCTAGTAGCCCAGTTATAACATAGTCTTATAGCCTAATAATAGTTAAGTTTGACTCCAACTCTTAACTAGAATTACAATATGATATCTTCTAAAGTATTCTTCATTATGATAATGTGGCTAGCCCCTTTTCTATGAATAATGGGGGTTGACACGGAATCCTCTTGAATTATGGTGGTCAAAATAGGAAGGTCAACTTCCAAGTGGCATAAATTTTGCATACAGACTTCGATTAAGATATTTCTTGCATCGTTGGAAAGGTATATTTGTGTAAAATAGCATAAAAAAATGATAAAATTAAATAGAAAAGTTTTAGCCCCAAAAAATTGCCATTTGGTGCCTTAAATTTCTTCTGGGAGGTTTCAAACCCTAATTTTGCAAACCGGTTCCTGTTAGTAAAAATGGTCCAGTGAGTTGGTTCCTCCACTCGTTCCGCTTTGAAAACATCAAGATGGATGAAAAATAATATAATGATGCAATATGGATCATGAAGAGGTACATACTGCAATAATATTGGATAGTCCTATTTATTCATTGATGCTAGATGAAAGCATAAATCATAATTTAAAGAAACATCTCATGGTTTATGCTACATTTCTAGGCTCACAGGGTTGGGGCCTCAAATTTCATAGTTTTAAAAATTCACATTGGTTTTAATGGAAGAGGGAAAACATTATACGAGTAAATTAATTATTTAATGGAAGCAAGGGGCCTTTCAAATAAAACACAGATCACTGTTTCCATAAATGGCGCATCATCAATGGTTGACAATGAAAATGGCTTTGTTACTTTCTTGAAAAATGATGTATCTAATCTTCTAGGTATTCTTTATATTGCTCATCATGAAGCTTTAGCTAGATCAGATGCTTCCAAAGGAATACTTGAATTATTATTTGTTGAAAAGTTGGTAAACAATGCCTACCATATTGACTTTGCGGAAAATTGAAAGGAAGGACACATGGTATGATAAGATAAGATTTTTTTTTGTTCAGTTTGTTTGCATATGTTTGTAGACATAATGTGTGAATTAAACAAGTTGAATAAGAAATTCTAGGAAGAACATGTTGATTTTAATTCTTTAGGAGCAACCATAGATGTTAATATAAACACTTTAAAATGGTGGTTCTTAAGAAGTGACACATTTATATGGCACATCTTACTTATCTAAATTTTTAGATGCCTCTAAATTTGGTTATCTAGAAATTACTAATACAAAGGGACTTGTTTATAAGCATGAATTGTGATTTGTAGAAATTACACACGCATATGGTGATTTTGTTGATACACAAAAGTAATCATGGAAACCATAGATTGATGGTTCACAGGAGAGTTGCAAAGAACTTGCAAAATAATATGTTCAATCTCTACTAGAGAGTTTGAATGGAAGATTCCTCAATTTTTCATTTTCTTAACTCTATAAGATTATTCATCTATTGTCATCATGCATGAGATGTTCATGGTAGAGAAGATAATTCAAAGTGTTGGCTTTAGAAGTTTTTTTAACACCTGCAACATACTATATGTGAGATGGAAGAAAACAAAACATTTTTTGAGTTTGAAGCTTGCTTGAAAGAGTTACAAGCATTTGTTGATCTAGGTGGAGGGGGAATTAAATCTACTAGCTACCACTCGAGCTATTTTTCTTTGACCATTTTATTTTAAATTTTATTAGTGCGATTTAAAAAAATGTTTGAAGGATTGAAATAAAATAAAAAATATCAATTTATATAATTTTTTTGAGGATTTTTTTTCAATTGGTTGGATTTATTTTAATTAGATTTATAGAATATTGAGAGGGATTAAATTCTTAAAGTTCAATTTAACTACTAAAAATACACATTAAAAATTTAATCCTTCTTACTATATAATAAATCTAAATTTAAGACAATCTAAAATGATATAATTTTTTAAATATTTTTTTTAGTATTTTAGAGTAACTTAGCAGCTCACATGACATGGGGTTACTAATAAACCTTTAGGGGTCTACTACTTGTCCTCCTCTCCATAAACTGGGTCATAACCATGGGATTTGAAAAATGTTGAACATATTACTTTATTGAAAATGATGCATCTAATCTTCTAGGTATTCTTTATATTTCTCATCATGAAGTTTTAGCTACCTTAGATGCTTCAAAAGGAATACCTGAATTATTATTTATTGAGAAGTTGGAAAACAAGGTTTATTCTTGGGTGAAAAATTCTATTAAAAGAAATAATCAATTTATTACTTTACAATAATTTATTAAGCTTGAAACTCTTCAAGCTCTTCAAATCGATAGAGTTAGATGGCTTTCAAGAGGACAAGTCATTGAAATACTTGTTGTATTGATTCCTCCTATATCGACTTTGTGGAAAAATGAAAGGAAGCACACATGATATGATGAGGAAATAATTTTGGTTGTTCAATTTTTGTTTGCAGATGCTTGCAGATATAATGTGTGAAATCAATAAGTTGAATAAGAAATTCTAGGAAGAGTATGTTAATTTTAATTCTTTAGGAGCAACCATAGATGTAAATACAAACACTTTAGAAAAGTGGTTCTTAAGAAGTGGCACATTTATAGATAGAATATCTTACTTATCTAAGTTTTTAGATGCCTCTAAATTTGGCTATCTAGAAATTGTTGATAAAGAGGGACTTGTTCATAAGCATGAATTGTGATTTGTAGTACATACACATGCATATGGTGATTTTGTTGATACAAAAACGTAATAATGGAAACAGTACATTGGTGGTTCACAGGAGAGTTGCAAAGAACATGCAAAAGAATACGTTCAAGCTCTACTAGAGAGTTTGAATGGAAGATTCCCCGATTTTTCATTTTTTTAACTCTATAAGAGTATTCATCTATTGTCATCATGTATGGGATGTTAAAGGTAGAGAAGATAATTCAAAGTGTTGGCTTTAGAATATTTTTCAACACTTGCAACATGCTATATGTGAGATTGAAGAAAAAAAAACATTTTTTTTTTATTTTGAAGCTTGCTTGAAAGAGTTACATGCATTAGTTGATACTCTTTTTGTTAATTGTGAGGGTTCATCCATGAAATATGCTTGGAGTATTTTGTGCCATCAAGTTACATACAAATTTTCCAATCATGTTAAAATTATGGCAAGCAATACTTAGTATACTTGCAAGTATAGTGGCAAGTGAGAGGGGATCTCAAGGCAAAACATAATCAAGGATGTATCGAGAAAAAAACCATCATTGGATAAATTAGATACCTTGGTGAGAGTCTCACTAACAAGACTTCATTCATCAATGGTTGAATGGGATAGGTTATATGAAATTTGGGAGTATGCTAAACAAAGGAGAATTTTAAATATTTTAAAAATATTCTTTTCTCTTAATCTTTTTAATGGTGTTGTATTCCTTACTATATATGACACGTCAAATATTTTATATGAACTTTTCAATTTGATGATATTATGTTAAATGCATTGTCATAGAAACAAAAGTTTCTCTTCTAATCATGACAAAAATACACAAAAATGCATATAATATATACTATTGAAATGATGGGAAAAAGAAATATCGAACTTCACACAAAGAGCAATTTTTTTCAACAACCCGTCTGACACATAACTACTAGTAAACCTTTGGGGATTTATGACCTATCCTCCTTGCCATAAACCCGATCACTTCAGGGGGGATTTGAACCTGTGTCTGCCTTGTGTCAACAATTTCACAAATTTCAAATTAACCAATTGAGCTGCCCCCTGAGTCTTTTTTATCCCATAAGTCCAACAACTTGTTTGACACGTAATGATCAGGTGCTCAAAATTATGCTAAAAAATCAAAGTCATCAGAATGGAGTGGAACCTGAATGAACGTGTAGTGCTCATCATCCTGAATCCGGCGCAACTCATTTCATGCAAAACGGACTCCGTATGACTCTAGAAATGAGTTCTGTCACACTTTGTCAAACAAGCGAATTTTCAAAAAAATGGACAACCCAGTCAACAGTCCGTACTACTGACATGGTGCTAACTAGGCAGGGTATGTGGCAGTTGACTTGGTCAAAGTTCCCTCAACAAATGGATCGTGCCAAGTGGAACCTTGGTATTCGTGGAAATTCTGCGATTTTTATTGGTTGATGGAGTGACCAACCACTGGCTGACACGTGGCCCAGCTGGAGGTTGCCACGTGGCAGCTTGGGAGGCCACCAAAATGTTGTTATAGACTGGGAAGAGGCAACAGTGGTTGAACTTGTGACCTCCCAACACATAATGGAGTCCAATACCAATACACCTTACGAGCGAAACTTAACCTTATTGTTCGCGCCCACTACTTAAATGTTAATGCCGCAATGGTTGGGGGTTGGTCGGACTTAACTGCCCCCATGTGAATTCCCACATGACCATTGGACTTAACCGCCATCATCGACCATCGTGGCCAGACCGCCAACGCCTAACCGTCGAGGCTTCTACCATGTGAACGCTCTCTTGTAACAGTCAGCGGCTATGTAACCACCAGAGGGAGGGGGCCAGCGCTGGTGGCTAGCCCTTGGGTGCATGTACCCCCCCATATGACCATATTTTCTGATTTTTAGGCCTCGGTGGCTAAATTAACCATCCAACAAATTTGCCTGGATTTGCGGCTGCTTTGCTGGCCCGTTAGTAGAAAATGGGGGCGAAATTGTAGGATGATGCCAAATTTTGGGCAATTTGTGGAGCGAATAGTGGAGAAACTAGGAAAGGTCATAACTTCTCCAGTTTTCGACTAAATTGGGTGCAAAAATAGGCTAGGTAGCCATTTTTGGTCATTTTGGACTCATTGGAGCACGTTTTAGAAGCATTTGATGATTGTAAAGACATATTTTTACACATTTGAGCATAATAGAGAGGCCTAAGCCATTGGAAGCTGGACCAAGAAGACGTAGCCTAGGAGGGGTGGATTCATTCATCATGTTCCTATTGTGATGTGTTTTTGTTGACGTTCTGTACATTTTTATCCTATTTTTTAGTCTCTTATTTATGTTAAAATTGCTCATAAAATTAACATAAAAACTCATTTTTCACTTGCAAAACTCATGAATCCTTAAGCACATGAATAAAATTTTGTTTCTAATATGAGGACGATCTTAGCACAGTAAACTAATATTCTTAATAAGATCATTTTGGCATCAGAGCACTAGGTTTGCTTTGTGCAATAAGGATTTAACTGTTTGCAAGTTTATGTCATGCTTACAAGGTTAAAACTCAAAAGAGGAGAAAGGAAGCTAGTTGGAAGCCTTGAAGTTGGGTCAAGGGGAAGGAGGGCAAGGTTGCCACAATTGTAGAAAAACCTATAGATTCACAAGCTCATGTAATCTACTAAAACAAGAGACAAGAATCTACTTCTACTCTTTACAACAAAATCCTATAAACATCGAGCAAACAATAATCAATAGAGGAAGAGAATAAAAGGCACATAACACAATAAATATCTAGGGAAAGCCACAACTAAAAACCCCACAATCCGTTTTGTATTAATTAGGAAAATCAAGATGAAATTACAATGCTTGTTCTCTCTAGAACAATCCCAACGCTCAACAAATTCTATCTCCAACTCATAAGCAAGCTTAAGGCCAAATCTTAGCCTCTTCACAAGCTCTCCAAGTCTCTATTCCAATGTGTAATTTCTATGAAGGATAACTTGTATTTAAAGGGAAATAAAGCCTCTAAAAATAGTGCAATCCCTCAAGGATCAGTTCCTGAATGCATGCACTATCAGCGCAACTCAGAAAAATCTAAAACAATTAATACACTGTCCTTGCACTCTAGTCTCAACTGGGTCTTTCTTAGAATCAACATGCATGAGTTTTTGATGGTGGAATATTTAGTTAACTAGAGTAGCACTAATTAGGTCACTAGTGTCCCAATTGACTGTTTACTCACTATTAGTTCTTGAAACTAATTGGAACTAATTTAACCGGACTTAACTCAATAAATTGAGTTAACTAATTACAACTCATTCATAACTCATCCTGAACTCCTATAAGTTAGGGAGAACATATACATGTCTTCAAAAAGACTTCCAATTCGAATTTCCTAAATTAATTAAGTTAATTAATTATTTTCAAATTGCTATGAGAAAAGAATTCTATTTTAATTCAAGGACAAATTAAACTAGAATTTCTTGTTTCCATTTCTCAACACTCCCTCTCAACAAGAAAGGGATTGTCCACTACCTTGATCCTGTCTGTGAAACTCAAATTTACATCTTGGCAATGCATTTGTCAAGATGTCAACATCTTGATCCTTCGTGGGAATATAATCTAACAACATGATCCGCCTCAATACATAATCTCTGAGATGATGATACCAGATATCTATATGTTTGGATTGATCATGAAAAACTGGATTTTCAGAGAGTTTGATACAACTCTGATTATCACAATAAATCATTTTAGAATCCATCTGCTGACCAAACAAACCAACCAGGATCTTCCTCATCTAGATAGCCTCACACGCTGCTTGACTTGCAGCCATGTACTCTGCCTCTGCCGAACTAAGTGCAACTGATCTCTGTTTCCTGTTGTACCAAGAAACTGTAGCTGACCAAATACTAAAGATCCCTCCCGATGTGATCTTCCTGTCAGATGGACTCCCCACCCAATCTGCATCGGTGAAACCTTGAAGCTTCACTCCCTCTATCTGTCTGCACCAAAACCCAAACTGAGTAGTGCCTCTAAGGTATCTCAATACATGCTTTTCCGCCTTCCAATATAGCTTGTTAGGCATAACCATCACTTTACTAAGATGGTTAACTGCATAATGCATATCTGGTCGTGTGTTCACCAAATATATGAGTGAACCCACACGCTCCCTATAAACAATAGATTCCACTACTTCTCCTGAAGTAGCATCCTCCTTCCTCCAGTTACCAACTAGAGGAGTCTCCATGGGTTTATTGCTCTCCATGCGAAATCTCCTGAGTATCTCATTGGCATAATTTCCTTGAGAAACAAACAACTCCCCATCTCCCTACCATACCTCCATGCTAAGAAAGTAATGCATGAGCCCCATGTCCTTCATCTCAAACTCTCTTGCAAGGTCCTCCTTGCAATAGTTGATGAGATTATCATCACCTGCTGGTATGAGATCATCTACATAAAGTACAATGATCAAAAACTTACCTTCCACCACTATGTGATACAGGTTCGCATCTGCTTCACTCTTCGTGAAGCCCAACCTAGTGAAGTAGCTATCTACCTTGGTGTACCAAGCACAGGGTGCTTTCTTCAGCCCATACAACACTCTCTCGAGTCGACACACATGTGACTCATGGTCCAAGGTTTCAAAACCTTCGGGCTACTCTATGTACACCTCTTCCTCAATCATGCCATTGAGGAAGGCAATATTCATATCCATCTAATGGATACTCCAACCCATCTATGCAGATAGTGCCAAAATAGATCTGATAGATGAGTACCTTGCAATAGGAGCAAAGGTATCATCATAGTTAATCCCCTCTACCTGTGAAAGGCCACGGGCCACAAATCTGGCCTTATGCTTCTAAACACTAACATTTGTAGTTTGCTTTACCTTGTAAAGCCAACGGGATCTCACAACTGACTTGTCCTCTGGTCTCGGGACCACATCCAAAACATTTTTTCGAACTATGGAGTCATACTCCTCCACCATCGCATCAACCCAAACTAGCTGCTGCATTGCTTCTTGAAAGGAAGATGGATCTGTCACAACACATGCACCCATAAGTGCCATATATCTAGTGTACCTCTCTGGTGACATCCTCTGTCTGCGTTGAGAAGAGGGTGCTCCCACATTCTCCCGTGCATCATCCAACAATCTATCAACCTCTCTAGTGTGCTTTCTTCCCTCTCTAGAAGACTCTGCCTGAATGGATGTCTTCACTCCCGGAATCTCGCATTTGGCTAATCCACATCAATCTGAGGCTCCTCAAACTTAGGAACTAAAAGTTCCTCCTCCACATTTAGCGCAAGATCCCCCTCAAGGGATACTCGCACAACCTTCTCCTCATCAAACTTGACATCCTTGTGAACCACTATCATCTGAATGGTTTGCATGTACACCCGATAGTTGTGGGGAGTATCAATGTACCCCACAAAGATCCCTAACTTTGTTGTTGGCTCAAGCTTCTTCTATGCATCTTTGGTCACATGGCAATAAACCGATGACCCAATAATCCTGAAGTGACCAACATCTAGCCTCTTGCCAGAATAAGCTTCCTCTGGTGTTTTACTCTCAAGTTTTTGATGTGGATTACGGTTCTGAACATAAACTGTTATGTTGCATGCCTCAACCCACAAGTGTAGTGGTAGGCCCTGATCATGCAACATCAGCCTTGCTTCCCCTACAATGCTCCTCTTCTTCCTCTCAGCAACCCCATTATATTGAGGGTTATGAGGTGCATCAACTCTTGTTTAATCCCTTTTGCTACACAAAAGTTCTTAAATTCATTGGAGATGTATTCTCCACTGTTATCACTCCATAGAGCTTTAACCTTCTTGCCTGACTCTTTCTCGACCAATGCTTTGAATTCAAAAAACTTTGTGAATGTCTGATCCTTTCTTTGCATTAAAAATATCCAGCATTTACGAGAATAATCATCTACAAATATAACATAATACCTGTGTTTGGCGGGGGATACTGTCGAGAATGGTCCACACACATCTAAATGGATTCTCTCCAGAATAAACTCTGCTCAACTATCTCTATCTCCAAAGGAATACTTGGTGTATTTTCCCAAAGTACAAACCTTGCATGTATCAAGTTGCTCAAGCGTATCTTTGTCAAGACCGATAGAGAGTTTCTGTAATATCTTCAAAGCCCCATGATGCAAGTGGCCCAATCGCTTGTGCCACAACTCACCGACGTCTCGGCTCAACATCTTTTCCGCTTTTGAACTCGAAGCATCACAATCCTCTACCTATATCTTATAGAGATTATTCACTTGAATCCCTATCTTCTTTACTTGACCCATGGCCATGTGTTGAAGGAATACCTTTCCTTTCGAGAAAATCAGATAATAACATCTATCCTAAAAAATGGCAACAGATACCAAGTTCTTCGTTAGTCTGGGTAAATGCATAACATTCTTCAAGGTGAGTGGAGCCACATGCTCCCTCTGAAAAGTAATAGTTCCCACACTAGTAACACTATACTTACTGTCATCACTCATCTTGAGATCTTTCTCCTCCAGTTCACTCAGAATAACTCTTTTTCGCCAGTCATGTGGAAGGAAGCTCCATTGTATAAGTACTAGACACTTCCCATCATTGAAGACACCATGCATGCAATGAGGGAAAAGTTCAATTCAAATTGGGAGGCCAAAGCCTCACCCACCACTCCTCCTGAGGACTTCTCCTTGGACTTCTTCAAAGGACAATTTGTAGCAAAGTGACCCATCTTGTGACAATGAAAGCATTTATCTTTTGTCATGTCCTTCTTCTTACCTCCATGATAAGAATATGATTTGGAATGAGAAATTTTACTTTTCCCCTTCCTTGCCTTAATCGCTAAGGCACATTTCTCTTCATCATCAGAGCCATCCCTGGTGTTCCTCCTGATCTCATCCTACATCAAATCCGACCATAGTCGTTCCCAATCTGGCATCTCCTCCCGACCATTGATAGAGTCCTAATAACTATGCCAACTCTTTGGGAGTCCAAGAAGAGCAAGGCTCACCATATCCTCCTCGGCAACTGTGATTCCAACACTTCCAAGTTCATCTTGACATTGAGTGAATTTGGTCAAGTACTTTGGAATCGTTTCGCCTTTCTCCATCTTGATTTTATGAAGTTTATCCTTCAGTGCCAACTTCCTTTGATCATTGCTATTCTGATACAAGTCCATCAATGTTTTCCACATAGCATGCATAGTTTCCTTGCCATGGAGACTCGAGACAATGTCCTCTAACTCCCTGAAGGATTATCCTCCTTGCCTTCACCACACACTTCTTCCATTTAGCCAAGTTCTGTGCATTTGTAGCTGCTAGCTTGGGGACTTCTTGATTAATGAATTACTTCAAGCCATTATCTTCTAGAACAACTTCCATCCTGTCCCTCAAGGCTATAAAATTTAAGCTATCTTCCAAGGCATACTGAAGCCTCAACCCATGGAACGCCATCTACTGATCCTGAAGTATGTATGCAAATTCGAATTTCACCTATAACCCAGAAACTCAAAACTTCGAAATCTTCTCTAGAGAGATGATTTCAAATCAGCGACATCTCCCTCATCCGAACTCCGATTCAGCCAATTTGTTTTTGAATTTGGGTATCTTTTCCCAAGGAATCCAAATCTGCAATTTGTTTTTGAAAATTTTGCACATAATTCTCAGAACTTCTCTGCAAACTCTCCGCCCAAAAAACAATCTTGCTCCAATACCATGTAGAAAAACCTGTAGATTCACAAGCTCATGTAATCTACTAAACAAGAGACAAGAATCTACTTCTACTCTTTACAACAGAAGCCCATAATTATCGAGCAAACAATAATAAATAGAGGAAGAGAATCAAAGGCACATAACACAATACATATCCAGGGAAAGCAACAAATTAAAACCCCACTATCTATTTTGTATTAATTAGGAAAAGCAAGATGAAATTACAATTTTTGTTCTCTCTAGAACATTCCCAACATTAAGGAATTTCAATCTCCAACTCATAAGCAAGCTCAAGGCCAAATATTAGCCTCTTCACAAGCTCTTCAAGTCTCTATTCCAATGTGTAACTCCTATGAAGGATAGCTTGTATTTAAAGGGAAATAAAGCCTCTAAAAATAGCGCAATCCCTCAAGGATCAGTTTCTGAATGCATGCACTATCAGTGCAACTCAGAAAAATCTAAAACAATCAATACACTATCCCTGCACTCTAGTCTCCACTGGTTTTTCTCAGAATCAACATGCATGAGTTTCTGATGGTGGAATCTTCAGTTAACTAGAGTAGTGGTCACTAGTGTCCCAATTGATTGTTTACTCACTATTAGTTCCTGAAACTGATTGGAACTAATTTAACTGGGCTTAACTCAATAAACTGAGTTAACTAATTACAAATCATTCATAACTCATCTTGAACTCCTATAAGTTAGGGAGAACATATACATGTCTTCTAAAAGACTTCCATTTCAAATTTCCTAAATTAATTAAGTTAATGAAACTTAATTAATTATTTTCAAATTGCTATGAGAAAATAATTCTATTTTAATTCACAGTTTAATTCAAGGACAAATTAAACTGGAATTTCTTGTTTCCATTTATCAACAACAATCTCCAACACTAGTTCATCCTCAAGTTGTAGTTGAGACTCTAGAGAGCCTGTCTCATGAAGGAGAACCTACAAACATGACATAAGATGAGAAGGTCTTTAGGAAGGATTTCTTTGATATGACAAAGATGGTGAAGGTCCTCTATGAAGAGAGGAATACTAGGCTGCAGGGTGTAAGCTCCAAACCTCCCAAAGGAGAAGGTTCTTCAGGAGGAGGTAATGGAAAAGGATGTAATGGAAATGGATATAAACTTCCACGCTCTCCACAATCTTCTTCATCTTCTTCTTCATAGGCATCTTCACCCTCTTCCACTAACACACCCCTTACTCATACTCATCAACATACCTCAAAAGGAACTGGTAAATCACCCTTACTAAAACTTGATGTTAAGTTTGAGCTGCCCATGTATAATGGTGAAGTGAATGTAGAGAAGCTTGATAATTGGATTCATCAATTGGAGGTCTATTGAAAAATTCAAAATCTTCAAGAGGATGACATAAAGATTCAGTTGGCTTCCTTGAGAATGGAGGATGAAGCACTAGTATGGTGGGAATCAAAGACACAAGAGGAGATAAAAAAAACATGGTAATATCTCAATTTCTTGGTCTGATTTCATTGTTGAAATTAAAAGACAATTCTACCCTCTAGCTTATATGTAGAAAGCCATCATGAATTGGCAGAACTTTAGACAACTTAAAGGTCAAAATGTGCAAGATTACACCCAAGAATTCAGAAAAAGGTCTCTAATGTTAGGTTTAGATTTTCAATGATAAGACACATTGCTGAAGTACATAGGGGGTTTACAAAGTTACCTTAGGCATACTATCTTAATGTTTAATCCCAATAATCTAGATGATATGTGTGTGCAAGCCACTCATCTTGAGGCAAGAGGGAAAAACACTCCAGAAGAAGGTAGTAAAAAGCCATTTAAGGGTAAAGGAAAATAAAAGGGTTTCAAAGGGAATGGAGAGAAAAATGCATCTATCAAGAAAGAATAAGAGAAATTAACATGCAAACATTATTCCAAAAATGGTCACGATGAAGCTCATTGTTGGAAGCTTCATCCCGAAATGAAACCAAAAAATTCAACAACAAGGGAAAAAAAAAGACAACTGCAACCATTCAACAGGATTTGGGATCTGATTCAAGTAATGAAACTAAAATTACAACCATGGGTATAAAAGGAAAAGAATCCATTTCTAGCACTAGTACTTCAAATTCACACAATGAAACTCCAAATGAAAAGAAGAGGATAGAACTTTTTCACATAAGGGTGATCTCAAAACATAACAAGATTGATACAATTTTTGACAGTGGCTCTCAAGCCAATCTTATCTCTGAAAACATTGTCAAAAGTTTAAACTTGGAAACCATTCCACATCATAAACCATATCAATTTGGATGGGTGTGTGACGATGCACAATTGTAGGTTACTAGAAAGTGTAAACTGAAACTCACCATTACTACAAATTTCATAGATGAATTGGAGCTTGACGTTTTGTCATTAGACATATTTGGCATAGTTTTTGGAAACCCGTGCCTCTATGAAAGAAAAGCTATCTTCCATATACATGAAAACAAATACCTTTTTTTCGAATCTGGAGTAGAATATATTGTGAGAGCTCATAACAAGAAACTAAATGTTTCACTTGTTAATGCGGGGCAGATGCAAAGACTAGTGAATTCAAGCAAGACTTTTGTGCTTCTAATGATCAAACCCAAGAATGATGTTGATAATGAAGCTTTTAAAGGTTGTGATTCAAAATTGAAATATGAATTGGTTGATGTAGTTAACCAATACAATGAGATGTTTCAGGAACCAAAAGGATTACCTCCCAAGAGAGGAATCCAACATGAGATACAGTTGCAAAAAGATTGTCCACTTCCTAACATTGGAATGTACAAGATGCCAGTGATGGAAAGTGCAGAAATTAAGAAGCAAATTCAAGAGTTGTTGGATAAAGGGATCATTAGGCCATCTTCTTCGCCATGTGGTTCACCTATTGTCTTGGTGCTAAAGAAGGATGGAACATGGCGCATGTGTGTGGAATTCCATGCATTGAACAAAATTACAATAAAGAACCATTACCCACTACCTAGAATAGATGATTTAATTGATCAATTGAAAGATGCAAAGTACTTTACTACGTTGGACTTAAGGAGTGGCTACCATCAAATTAGAATAGATGAAGGAGACATTTGGAGGACAACATTCAAAACAAAACAATGTTTGTTGGAATGGTTAGTTATTCCTTTTGGTTTATGTAATGCTCCAGCTACATTCATGCATGTGATGAATGATGTGTTGAGACCATTTCTTGATGATTTTTTTTATAGTCTACTTAGATGACATCTTAATTTTTAGTTAATATCGTGATGAAAATGTCATGCATGTGAGAAAAGTGCTTGATGTCTTGAAGAAAGAATAATTATATCTTAAGATGTCAAAGTGTGAGTTTGGAAAAACTTCTTTAGTTTACTTGGGTCATATTGTTGGAAGAGGTGAGTTGAAAATAGATCCCTCCAAGGTTGATGCCATTTTGAATTTGCCAAGGTCCAAGACAGTTACTGAGGCAAGAATTTTTTGGGAGCAACCCAATATTGGAGGAAATTCATTGCTAAATTTTATTCTATAGGAGCTCGTTTGCATGCATTGACAAGTGTGAAAAAGGGTTTTCAGTGGGGAGGCAAACAACAAAATGCCTTTGGTGCATTGAAGGAAATGATAAGTTCAACTCCAGTACTTGCACTTCCAGACTTGAGACAATCATTTGAGATTTAGACTGTTGCTAGTGACTACGCTATGGGTGCAATCCTCATGAAACATGGTAAGCTTATATGTTTTCATTCAGAAAATTTTAATGGTGAAGTGATAAACTATCTACATATGACAAGGAATTGTATGCATTGGTGAAAATTGTGAAAAAGTGGAAACACTACTTGATGGGTAAGGAAACAATCATTCACACTAATCATCAACCATTGCTATACTTGCAATCTCAATCAAAGTTGCAGCAGTCAAGGCACTTTTGATGGATGGGTTTTCTTCAACAATTCCACTTGGTAATCAGGTATAAGAAAGGTATCTACAATAAAGTTGTTGATATGCTTTCTAGGCCTATTATTAGTGAATCTACTTTACTCAAGCATAATTTTGTTTAGCATGGATTTTATATTGAGAAATATGCATTAGAAAATGACTTTCAAGATGTTTATGCAAGCTTGAGTCAAGGTAACCAAGTAGAGGAATTGGATTATCATTTGCATGATAATTTGTTGTACCACCTTGGCAAGCTTTGTATTCCACAAGGAGAAAGAATTAACATCATAAGAGAGGCACATACATCTCTTATTGTTGGTCATTTCGGTGTAAGTAAGACAATGGCACATCTACAGAGGTATTGTTATTGGTCGCGCATGCTTGAATGTGTGTCACATTTTATTAAAGGATGTTCATTATGTGCAGTCAGTAAGCCTAACAATAGGAAGTTAGGATTGTACACACTACTTCCAGTTCCTTCACGATCGTGGGAGAGTGTTTCTATGGATTTTGTAGGAGGTCTTCCATTGTCAAAAATAGGTCATGATTATTTGTATGTAGTTGTGGATAGATTCAATAAAATGTGTATTTTGATGCCATGTAAAAAGCAAGTTACAACTGAACAAATTGCTCAGTTATTCTTTTAGAATGTATAGGTGCATTTTTGATTGCCACATCCATTGTTAGTGATCGATATTCTCGCTTATTGGGAATGTTTGGTCAAGCTTGTGGGGATTCATGGACACCAAATGAAAAAGAGTACAACTTTTCATCTGCAAATAGATGGTCAAACAAAAGGTGGTGAACATGACAGTGATACATCTTCTTCGTGGGTATTGCAGCAAGCATCCTAAGTTGTGGGATGAACATTTGCACTATATTCAACATGCTTACAACCTGACCAAGCAGTCTTCAGCTCAAACATCGCCATTTGAGGCATGTTTGGGATACTTGCCTAAATCTCCTTTGGATTTCATTTTTGGAAAAGATGTTGTTATTGATGGTCATAGTGACATACACAAAGCAAGAAATTTCATTGAACAAATCCAATTGGTACACCAAAGAGTTCAAGAACAACTTGAAAAGAGCCAAGGCAAGTACAAATCAAGGCATGACAAGCATCGTGTAGATCACAAGTTCCAAGTCGGTGATGATGTTTGGCTTCACATTAGAAAAGAGAGGCTCCAAGGAGAAGGTAAAAGGATAAAACCAATTAGATATGGTCCATTCAGAATTTTGGAAAAGATTGGTTACAATGCCTTCAAGTTGGATTTGCCTTCATATATGAAAATTTATGCTGTTGTTAATGTTGAGAACTTAATGTTGTATGATCCTCCTTTGATTTAATATCAAGGAGAGAATTTTAAAATTCCATCTATTGAAGACTTTTCTCCAGAATTCGTTGATGAGCTTCAACAAGACATTGTACTTGATAGAAGAACAAGAACATCGAAAAGAGGAAGTGTCGACTATCTTCAAGTGGGGCTCAATGGAACAAATCCTTCAAAGGCCAAATGGATAGAGATTTGAAAGGTGAGGGAACTGTACCCTCACTTGCTGGACAACTGAAAGTGATCTTTTGGGGTCCAAAAGGCTTCCAGTGGGGAGGAATGATCAAGTGCTCAAAATTATGCTAAAAAATCAAGGTTGTCTGAATGGTGTGGAACCTAAATGACCACGTAGTTCGCGTCATCCTGAATCTGGCACAAGTCGTTCCGCATGAAATGGACTTCGCATGACTCTAGAAATGAGTTTTTTCCACTTTGTTAAACATGAAAATTTTCAAAAAATTGGATAACAGAGTCAGCAATCAGTATTGCTGATGTGGTGCTGACTGGGCAGGGTATGTGGTAGTTGACTTGGTCAAAATTCCCTCAGCGAATTGGATCATGCCATGTGACACCTTGGTACTAGTGGAAACTCTATGATTTTTATTGGTTGGTAGAGTGGCCAAACACTCGCTGACACGTGGCCCAGTTGGAGGCCACCATGTGGTAGCCCGGGTGGCCACCAAAATGTTGTTATACACTGGGTGGAGGCAGTGGGGTTCAAAACCGCGACCTCCCAACACACAACAGAGTCCAATACCAATACACCATACAAGTGGAACTTAACCTTATTGTTCACGCCCACTACTTAAATGTTAATGCCACAATGGTTGGGGGTTAGGCGGACTTAACCACCCCCATGTGAATTCTCGCGTGACCACGAGCCTTAACTGCCACCGCCGACCATCGGCGCTTGACCGCCAACACCTAATCGCTGAGGTTTCTGCCATGTGAATGCTCTCTTGTAACCGTCAGTAGCTATGTAACTGCTGGAGGGAGGGGGCCAGCACCGGGGGCTAGCCCTAGGTGCATGACCCCCCCATATGACCATATTTTTCGATTTTTAGGCCTCAGTGGCTAAATTAACCGTCTGATAAATCTGCCTAGATTTCGGCATATTTGGTGGACCGTTAGTGGAAAATGGGGCAAATTGTAGGATGATGCTGGATTTTGGGCAATTTGTGGAGCGAATAGTGGAGAAACTAGGAGAGGTCATAACTTCTCTAGTTTTCAACCAAATTGGGTGCAGAACGACGTTAGGTAGCCATTTTTGGACATTTTGGACTCATTGGAGTAGGTTTTAGAAGCATTTGAGTATTGTAAACAAATCTTTTTACACATTTGAGCATTTTAGAGAGGCCCAAGCCATTGGAAGATGGTCCAAGGAGACGTAGCCCAGGAGGGGTGAACTCCTTCATCATGTTCCTGTTGTGATGTTTTTTTGGTGATGTTCTATACATTTTTATGTTGCTGTTAAGTCTCTTATTTATGTTAAAAATGCTCATAAAATTAACATAACAACTCATTTTTCACTTGCAAAATTCATGAATCCTTAAGCACATGAATAACATTTTGTTTCTAATCTGAGGAGGACCTTAGCACATCAAAATAATACTCTTAATTAGATCACATAACTACTAATAAACCTTTGGGGGTATACGACTTGTCCTCCTCTCCATAAACTAGGTGACAACCAGGGGGATTTGAACCTTGGATCTCTCAATTTTCACAGATTTCAAATTACTACAATAACTAATTGAGATGCCCCCTTAGACCACACGAAGATAAATTTAAAAAATAAATCTATCATAAAAAAAATAACTTTATGGGTACCCATTAAATTTATACCTTGAATGTAATTAATATTATTTAAAATAAGGAATTAAATAATATAA